>JAXGGA010004135.1:0-92261 GCA_038373865.1 Uloborus plumipes | reverse complement strand
TATTAGCACTTGTGAGTATAAGAACACCGTAGCCTAGTTGGTTTGCGCGATTGTCTGTTAAGTAAGAGGAAAACTTTTGGTTCGAGTTCGAACCCCGCTTCAGGAAATTGACAAAGTCCGAAAATAAAAAAAAGAATTAAATTCGTTCACTCAATAGATGGCAGCATGAGCACCTAAAATAAAATTAAGTTCCTGAAATTCGCGGGAAATATTCAGAAATTTGCGGGAAAAACCTTGTAACCTTTCACGAAAATAATTCAAAGAAACCAAAACATTGGTTGTCATGACAACCAAACCTGTTGCCATTTCAAGAAATCAAAACTTGGATGTTGCCATCCCAAAACTAAAGTCCTCGCGGCGGCCCTGGGGAGGCGGCTGTGGGAGGTGGCTCTGGGAGGCGGCTGTGGGAGGTGGCGGGAGGCGGCTGTGGGAGGCGGCTCCAGCCGCACAGCCGCCTCCTGCCGGTGAACTGTCATTTTTACACTACTGATGTTTCGGTTTGGCGGAAAAGGAGGGCAGCAACCCAAAAGTTTTCAGCGCTAGAAAAAATTTGCGTATGTTGGGTGGTCCAAACAGCAATTGAACACACCCTATTGAATGAACAGTTTGTTGCTTTGTTTAAAACATAAGGTTTCTACTTATTAGACTGAACTGTATTAACTTTGTAACCGATTTAGGTGAATAAATAATTAGCTGTTGTATGTTTACTAACCCGATGGTTGAAAAAGAAAAATGTAAGAAATAAACAAACACCTTTGCAATGAAAAGAAAAGACAAATGATGTTAGAAAAAAAGAAAGCAAAAGCTTAAAAAAAAAAAAAAAAAAAAAAAAAAAGATTTGCCCAAGTCGTGATACCTTGAAAAAACTTAGGATTGAACAATTAATACGCTTTGGTGCAAGATTATCAGGGGAGTGGGGTTCGTGGCGCAGAATGTGCCACTGAAATTTTTGGGAGAAGTTACAGTTGGAGAGGGTTTGATTTTACTTAGGGGGAGGGGGTCCGTAGTATTTGAGGGGTGCGCTATTGCTCATGGAGGAACCGGCACCACTGGTATTTTAGCGCCAAAACATTCTAGTTGAGCAAAAAAATAGCCTGCATTATCAGGAACATAATAGTAAGCTAGGAGTCTAGACTTTTTTTTAAATCAGGAAACACACAATAATATCCACTGAGACTTACGAATAATGTCTCTATTAAAAATAGTAAATTTAAACCCTTCTTTATGTAACACGCGAAACCGGTAAGATCTATTCTTCTGCCCCGAAGTCATTGCACAACCTTCTTTTAAAAAACTTCAGCGCAAAAACAATGTTTTACGTTTCCATCAGGAAGAGACCATTCTGCAAAAACGTACAGATTATAACTATTACTTATGATGAAATTACCGAAATTTAAAAAAAACTTCTTGATCACGCTTATTTCGATTGAATGATGCGACCCATAAAGAGCATGACCCGAAGGAATGGTTCGGTTAGACATAATCACAAACAATCGCCAATGTCTAATGAACCAGCAAGGTCCCGTGAAACCAATCAATCCGTGAAGATGCCAACTTTCAAATGAGTCTTGGGTGCTATTATAATCTCGAAATATACATACCACGACAGGTCAGGTCTCTTTCTTACTTAATCATCGCTGAAGAGTTCTTTTGATAAGGGTTTTTCATTAAGAATGTTACTACAGATCAAACTAATTTCAGAGACATGTATTAGAGTATTAATTGATCATCAAATCCTGCGTTTGAGGATCGGATCTTTGCCGTAACAATAGCTCAGGGTAACATCAGTCAGTTCATTGGTATGGGCTCACTATTGTTTACAGCTTAAATAGTTTCTCAAAATCACCTACTTATCTTTAAATCCTCTCTCTCTCTCTTTCTATGAAAGCATGATACAGCGATGGAGTAACAATGTATTTCAATACATGAATAAGATGTGAAATGAATAATGTGTCCTGATTAAAATTAAGTAATAAGTACTGAAATCCTGTCTTTATAACAAGTCAGATTTTAACTGAACAAGACAAACTACTTTTTATAATGCACATTAAAAATCTTCCCACACTACAAAAAATGAACTGTTTTTTTTTTTACAGTATAATACTGGCAACCGAGGTCCCAATTTAAAACTGCAAAAAGTAAAGTAATAAACTAAAACTAGCAATTTTGCAGTTTCGTACTGTAAAGTTAGCAACTTTACAGTTTATTGTCGTAAAATTTAGCTGTCTTGTACTGTAAAAACAACAGTTTAATACTGGCAACAGAAGTTCCAGTTCAAAACTGTAAAATGCACTGTAATTAACTATAAAATGATCAGTTTTAGTTTCTTACTGTAAAATTAGCATTTTAAACTTCTTTCCTAGTATACTACTTGTGCTCTTTTAACCCTCTCGGCACCCTGGACCTCATATGAGGCTCCTACTTTTGAACTCAATTTTGGAAGAAGTAAACACTTAAAATGATTTTTTTTTCACTTAGGAGCCTCATATGTGATCTACATGAATAGGTGGAGTCACTGATGGAAAAAAAAATCATTTTAAGAGTTTACTTCTTCCAAAATTGAGTTCAAAAGTAGGAGCCTCATATGAGGTCCAGGGTGCCGAGAGGGTTAAGCAACTTTTGAAAGCTCACTCAATTTTTCCAATGTGAAAAAATCAACAATGACAATTCACATTGTAGATATAAGCTATTTTAGTGCTGCATGGGACATTTATGAGTGAAAAACTTGAAAAATAAGGAAATAATAATAATAACCGTAAACATAATTTTCTTGGCTTTGGTATAACAGCCTCTGTGTAAGCAGTCACTCTCCTGACATTTTCTATATACCAGGACAACATAGCTAAAATGTTGTGCGGTTATAAACTGAGCTGTCTTTATTTTCATCTGAGCTTCGCATAAAGATTCAGTTTATAGAGTTAAGCCTTGAATTTACGTCTCCCGAAGCTACGCATTCCCCTGAAATTTGCCTTTTTTTTTCAGCAGGTGCTTTATACGCACTTCCAGTTTATAACGTTTGTCTCGTATTTTACGTTTTTTTTCACCCAGTCCCTTGAGAAACGTAAAATTTGGTTTTCACTGGATTTAAAATAAAAAGTATAACATTTTAATTTAAAAAGGATTTCTGATTAGAAAATAACAAGGTTTCAAGGAGAATCCCTCGCCCAGTTTTGGTAGAGGCGTTTGATCAAAATGTACATCTGCACTATAAAAAATTAATGTTCTTTTTACATTATAATACAGCTAATTTTATAGTAATAAACTGTGAAATTTCTAATTTTACAGCACTAAACTGTAAAATTGCTAATTTTACAGTTTATTACCGTGAATTTTACAGTTTTAAACGGAAACCTCTATAGCCAGTATTATACTGTTGTTTTTACAGTACAATATTGCTAAATTTTACGGTAATAAACTGCAAAATTTCTAACTTTAGAGTAAGAAACTGTAAAATTGCTGGAATTACAATTTAGTACTGTGTATTTTACAGTTTTAAATTGGAACCTTAGCTACCAGTATTATGCTGTAAAACAGCAGTTCATTTCTTGCAGTGTGGGAGTCGGTTGTCATTAGACTATTTTTAATAGCAATCATTCATCTGGAAGGCAATGAGACTGAAACAGGTCTGTTCACATCCTATCTGTTGCTGAAATCTACACCTTTGGTCGCTTCCTTTGTACTCATTCATGGCCTTTCCCTGAAAATCGGGGATCAAGCCTCAACATGCAGTTCAATTAGATGGCCATTAGCAGCCCTTGACAACAACCGAGAGATGAAAGAAACCCCAGATGCAGCTTCTTTCTCTCGCAACGATAATGTCTCCAGCGAAGCATAACGGTGCGTGCTTCTCTTTAAATACAACCTCTTATAAATATTTTTTACAAACACGAGCGGACATGTTGTCCTGGGGTCAACAACGGGATTTTGTCCTTCAACGAGGTTTATTCACTTTTGGGAATGGCTCCCGGTACGCAGAACGCAGAGAAGGCCACGTGGGTTTGTGGCGTGGCGCTTTTATTAATGTGACGCAGTTTTCCCGCCAAATATCACCGACCTTTTAGAATGACTTGCGCAATTCAAGGTCAAAATGGCGGATTTTACCTGGCCTGGGATTGGAGGAAGCGATTCATGTTCGGGCGGGAAAATTCCACCAAAGAGGTTGACCGCGTAACTTTGTTTTACTGTTCCTTCGACATGCTTTTTTGCTCATAGGAAAATTTATGACTTTTTTTTCTCAGATAGTTCTTGCTCTTTAAACATGTGCTGAAGCGTACGCGAGTTTTTTTAAAGAGCGTTTTTCTCGAACTTTCTTTATTCGGAATTTTCTTTTTGAAAGTAAAGGATAATTTATGGAAAACGACATAAAAATATTTTTTATTCTCAGTACTCTGTCTACGGACGTAGCGACTGACGTAAAAAATATCCGAAAAAGATCCATTCTGCGGATAATTATTGCAATTTATGTTGCTCAATACTTCATACAAAAAAAAAAAAAAAAAATCAGTAAAGTAGCAGGCCTAAATTCAAAACCAAAATTCCACTTATTGTTTTTTACGGAACATACATTCACTGACATTAATAAGTCAAAGAGTGGTTAGGTTTTTAACTGAGGGAGAACTGAAAGGATGTAGGTGACTATTAAAGTAGAGTATTTCGCCTGCTAAGTTCAAAACCTAAGTAGACTTGCATCGAAAATGTTTTCCAAGTCATGCTGTTTTTTTAGCATTTACCAGGGCTACTATTACCATATCTTGCCCCAAAACAGATGAGAGATTATCCTACCATTTGTCCCAGTTAACTCCAAATTGTTAATTTTGACACTTCCATCGCTTGTTGCTCCCAAGTGCTTCAATGTTCCTCTAAAACACATTTGAGAAGACATTCTTTTCTAGAATGTGATTCTTCAAGACGATGATCTTTAGGGTCATTCCATAGAAATGTCAACCTCAGCCGAAGGAAAAAAAAAAATACCGAAGTGAAAAAAATGTCAAAAAATAAATGAATAAATAAATAAATAATAATCATACAACATAAGAAGTTAAAAAAAATTGGAAAAGTATTGTAATTGTCACTGATATTAACCATAATAAATAGTTTGTAGTGTGTCTACTGCTTGTTTTTCGATGGTTACGTTAGTCACGTTACGTTAGTCATACTCCATCTTGAGTAAAAGTGACACTTAAGACTAAAAAAAATTAAGATTTAATAAATGTGTTTTATGTTTTTAAAAGTCAACTTTACACATTTTTCAAATATATCATTCAATTTTTAACACTTGCTTAACTTCGAGAAATTTTTGCCTCACACCATGAGCATTCATTTTCAGGGTTGCAAAAATGTTACGTTAGTCACGCTGCTATTTTCGTTGAAAAAGTATCTACTGTCAGTAATTTTGTTTTAAATTCGTAGCAGAAATGATACGTAGATAGCTGGTAGATGTACATTGTAAATCTACCAGCATAATTAAAAAATATTTTTTATCCTTTAAGTAACAAGTAAAAACAGTTACAAAATCAGCTCTGAATGTTACGTTAGTCACGATGGAATGACCCTTTATCTCTTTTAACCAAAAAGTGAAAGAAGAGAATTGCTTGGAAGCACTGTAAAAAATGAATGTTGTTTTCACAGCATAATACAGATAACTTTGTAGTAATTTTACAGTAATAAACTGTAAAGTCGCTAATTTTACAGTTTATTACTGTGATTTTCCAACTCTAAACTGGAACCTATGCTGCCAGTATTATGTTGTGAAAATAACAGTTTCTTTTTTTTGCAGTGAGGGAGAGAGTGAGCGGCACTGCAAAATTACATTCGATGAAAACGATAGTCAATTTTGATGAAGGTTACCATTGAGGCAGAAAACCTCATCAAATTATCTTTGCATTTGGTACAGCATCCTTTCTAATGCATGAATTTAAATTTTTTTGGTCATAAGTGGATGCCTTGCAACAAGAATTTAAAAATAAAACCTTTACCATTGCGTTGCTGAAAAAAAGAAAAGAAATATAAATTGAGTGTATATATGCTTGTCTGTGTGTATGTTCTTTATACGAATTCACAGTTTGGGCGAGATTTTCATCAAATGTGGCCCTTAGGTTATTTGATGCTACGGACTTCATATAAAAATTTCAAAACTTTTAAAGTCTTCTACATTGAAGTTTAGAGTCATAAAGTTTCGCTTTTAAGAACGAACAAAATCACGTATTGTTTCAAATTTTATACCCCAGTGAAGCTCCCCCCTCCTCCCCAAAAAAGGAACCGATTAAGTTTCTTTGAATTTTTTTTATGATAGTTAAAACCCTTGGAACAACTGTTTAAAAATGAGTTAAAATATTTTCGTGGCGGTAAATACAAAGCATAGTCGTCATTTAACTGACACGTATTAAAATTCATTCACTTTTCTAAACAAATATGGCAACAAATTTAGCTCGATACTTTTAAGCAGGGCCGGAACTAGACTTTGGTTTCGGGGAGGATTTTGCCAAACGCATTGCTTGAGAACTCTATGACCAAGAAGAATATTTTTTCATTTCTAAATGATTTTTCCTACAATGGAATATTTGAAGAAGGGGATGGGAGGTGTTGCTTACATATCCTTAAAATAAACAATGTATAATTTTAAGTATGTATTTAAAGGAGAAAAAAAATCTTACGCATGCACTGCATGACTCCCTTGTACGCCTATTAAATAATGTTTTTTAATAGCTCAAAAGAATAAGTGCGTGTACTCATACATGCCCATTAGAAGTAATATCTACTTCTGAAATGCACACATTTTTTTTTTTTTTTTTTTGCTTTTTTTAGAGGCAGTAGGAACCAAACAGATGATAGTAAGAAAAATCAAAATTTTTAGTAAAATGCGTGCAAGTTCAAACCGCAAGTGTTCGTGGAATGATATCCACAATATCTACAATGAGAATAAATACTGCAGATACTGTACTGAGTTTACACAATTTTTCAACTATACCAATTTCGTTTTGAAGTAAAATTAATAAATAAATAAATAAATAGGCAAAAAAATTACGAGAAGCACGTTGTAAAATAGTTTTAAAACTTTCGGAGGGGGTTTGAACCCCAAAAACCTCCTCTTTGCATACGGCTCTGCTTTTAGGCATAGATACCCAAGAGTAAAATGTCAAGTACACAGCGTCAACTTATCGAAACACTATAAAATTACTAATCCAAGGCTTCAGGGGAGCAATTTCCCTTGTATGATTCCATCAGTGATGGCGTATATCCGTTGCAATCAGCATGAAGAGCCTCAACCACTTTTCTAAGTCATGAATAATTTAAAAAAATTAATTAATATAATTTTACAAATTTCCTTAGCATTTCAAAATAGAGCCGGATGATATAATGTAATAGTTATTCTGATCTATATAATATTTGAAATTTATGCAATCTGAAAATTATTTAGTTAATACAAATAAAGAAAAACAAAATGAGAGAAATATTAATGGTACCGATATAAATGAAAAACTTAAAAATGGCCCTTTAGTTTCGCACCCAAATATTTATTTTGGTTCGACTTAGAGCATGAAACATCAAGTACTGCTTATGAAAACATTTAACATAACACATCAAAACAGAGGTCAGGCCAATTAGACTCTTATTTTTCCATCTTATGGCACTTCTTTCAATTTGAATTAAGATTATTTTTTTGCTTTGATACTTTTTCACGATTTTCTTTAACCCTTTATGACCCAAATTAATAATTTTTTTTTTTTATTTTAGTTGGAAATACATTTAAAAAAACATACATATATAACGACGGAAAAAAAAAATTGAAAATCTCTAGGCTCTAAGGTTCCCTAAAACTTAAGGCCCCTAAGAAAACTGTTTCTGGTTGCAGGTGCCAACTGTTGGCCTCTCAGCAAAGTACAAGAAGTGGTACTTTCGAGTACCAGCATGATTCCAGTCATTTAGGATTCATAATACTAAACAGGGTGCCAACAGGGGGGGGGGGGTTATGGCGCAAGTTGCGCCATCAAAATTTGGGGGGGGGGGGGGATTTTTTTAACTCATTTATTTGTTTATTTAAATTATTTATTAATTTATTTTTTCAATTTAAATTATTTCTTTAATTTGTATTTTATTATTTTTTATTTATTTATTTATTTGTTGTGTGTGTGTATGTGATTGGAATGTCTGGAAAAAAAGGGAAAAAAAGCGATTCTATTCTGCGCATAATTCAAGCTTTTAAAAAAGTAATAATGTATAAAAAATATAATAGTTATAACTTTATTAAATGAATAAATAACATTAAAAAATAAATAATATTAAAAAATAAATAAATAATATTAAAAAAAAATAAATAATATTTTTAAAAATATAAAAAAATAAAAAAGGGTTAAAAAATAAAATAAAAAGCACAAGGGGATTGTGAAAATTGGGGGGGGGGGATTTGTGCCATTGAACTTGGGGGGATGGGCACACCTGATACTAAATTAATGTAAGCGGGACTTCTGAATCCCGTCGGGGCATAAAGGGTTAAAGTTGTATCGTTTTAAGTCTTCTCTCATGTTTTACAACACGCTTTTACCGGAGAGGAGACTAAAAAACGGTTAAAAATTATTAGGTAAGAAGTCTTTAAATTATAGGTTACGTAAAAAAGCCTCACACTTTTCGAGTTAGGATCCTAAAAGAATAAAGGAATGAATGTGGCACTCCAGTTAAATTTTGTTTCATGAAAGAGAAAACGTAGAAAACATCTTGGAGAGGAGTCTTGAAACTGTAGGTGAAGTTTAAAAGTCTCTTACAGTGAACGAAATTATTTCATTTGATAAATGAATGGATCTTGATTTCCCATTCATCCTTTTTGAATAAAAGAAAATAAAATAAAAATGTCGATTTTTTTTTCGTAGGATGGAAATGAGAATACTTTACAGGCAACGAAGTTGTTTCATATTGAAAATAAATAAATGAATGTTTTACTCCTGTGCAACTTTATCGAACAAAAAGGGAAATTGCTAAGAGAGAAGTCATTAAAGTGTAGACAGGTTTTTAGGGTTCAAATCCCTCCGAAATTTTTCAAAACTATTGCAAAAATGCTTTTTAAAGTTTCTCACTTAAAAAAATATTATTGCTTTTTTATTTTAATTTTCTTATTTAAACAACAAGACAAGACAACGGTTAGAACCTCTTAGAATTAATGAAACTGTTAAGCATGAAAATAAATGAATGAATCCTGTACTCTGATGAACTCAATTGTATTAAAGAAAAAAGCTGTTAGCAAATTTTGAAGAGAGACCGAAGTACAAAAAAAAAAAAAACAGTTAACGATAGTTTCCTACGGTAAATAAGTGAGAAATGGTCCTTACAAGTTCAATTTAGTGTTGCTAAAAACAGAAATTGTAACAGAACTGTTAGGAAGCAAATCAATAAATGGTAGGTTGCACAAAAATGCCTTAAATTTTTCTGGTTGGATCGTAGGACAAAATGAATGAATGGCAAGATGAACTATTGCCTACTAAAAATAAAAACCGATAGTAAATAGTCGTGCGCCTCTGATGCTCACGTAGCGATAATTTATCAGGAGGAAAACTGACAGGCAGCGGTGTCAAAACACTTTCGCAAGTTTCGACAGCAAACTTCTCAATCTCTGGTGACAAAAAAAAAAAAAAAAAAAGAAGAGAGCCTCGTGACATGTCAACCTTGAATGCATGTCATCCTCCACCATGCCAACCGTGAATGAGGATTAAGATTAAAAATGCGTTCTTTAAACCCTACCTGCGACCGTATTTTCGCATTCTATGTCAAGTAAAGGTTAAAAGGGCCTTTACTCCAGTCACCAATGTGACCCCTGTCCGCTTCGGAACTGACGAAGAGTTGCTGCAATGGGTGCAGAGGCAAAATCAGTTGCATATTAATTCCTAATTGGCGAGCGGAGGCGTGAGGTTGGCGAGTGATTAACATTCGAAGCCTTTGTTCCATGGGTGCAAATGAAATTTTTGCGAAGGCCGTCCAGTCTTCATTTGCCGAGTTATTACTTGCCTCGTTATTGTCTTCGGTCGGGAATGTCAGGTTCAATATTCCCACTCGGGTGCGATACAGACAGATTCCGAAATTTATTGTCTCCAAGGGACTTAGGTGTGAAGTTTTTATTGAGACGTTGCGTTAGTAATGTATGGACTCATTTGCAACAAGTGCGGTCGGCAGAGATAATTATTTCAATTTCCTTCATTTCGGGAAAAATGATAAATGAGGTTTGAGACGAGAATTTGGACGGGTGTTGCATTCCACGATGAAATTTCGTGGGGAATTTTGTAGAACCTGTTTCGACATCCTCAACAAACGACCGACTTTTAGTGGTTTGAAAACCAAGATAGGATGTGAAGAATGTAATATTCTTTATTCTGCATTGTTTTGCGGAATAAACCTACAGAATAATGAATAAATTGTGTTTCAAGAATTCTTTTCAATTATTTTTATCTTATAATTTTCCTGCGTCCACACGATCAGTTTAGAAACTAAGTATTTAAGGGGTTACTTCATATTTTCTTTTAAGTTATCGTTTTGGAAAAACTACACATCAGCGTCTCATCCTGTGACGGAATCTAATTTTTATACTTTCCTAGGTAGCATACTTTGTTTTATAAACATTGTAAAATGGTTGCTAACGTTTTGACAACCATTTTAAAACGTTTATGAAACGTTCAAACATTATTCTTGCTACATGGGTCCTTACTAACATCTCGGCTATCTCTACTAATAATAAAGCTGAAGGTTTGTCTTTCTTTCTTTCTGTCCTTCTGTCTGTCTGTTACGCGCGTAGCGCCCAAACCGTTCAGTCGATTTTCATACCACTTGACACAAAATTAGTTTGTAGCATGTAGTTTTGCACCTCGAAGCGATTTTTCGAAAATTCCATTTCGTTCTTTTTCTATTCGAATTCTTAGCAGAAATTCCATAAAATAGGGACGAAATATTTCATACACATTTTCAAGTCTTATGTCATTCGAAAGCTTGAAATTTTCTGCACAAAATGAAGTTTTTCGAAGTTTCTACGATCATGAGGAGAACTGTAACAATTGTTTTTAGAATCCCGGAATTCAAGGCTTATCTTCAGTAAAGCAAGCCAAACGATTCTAAAATGGTTAATGAAATGAATTATTTTATCAACGGAAATCAACTTTTAATGTTGTTACCATGGTTACGTTCTTATTTCGTTTATTTGTTTCGTTCTTTTTCCATTAATAATTTTAAAAAAGTATTTGTTTTTGTAGCAATCCAAACTCCAAGCCTTATTAAAATTAGTCAAATGAAATATAATAAAGTCGTGATGAGATGGCACCTGTCAATCAAATGAGAAATCGAGTCCTTTCTTTAAAAAGGGTAGAGAAGGAAGAAACTGACGCGTACCATTTTTGTGAGTTTAGAGATATTTTGTCGATCTGACGAGTTGTGTAGAAGAGGGAAACATTGTTTAACTAAATGAGGTCAAAAAAGAAACAACGTGATAGTAAACCATTCTAAATTTATCGTCTGGCAAAACATATTTTATTTCCTTTTTTTTTATTTCAATATAAATTGCAGTAAATGGCTTGAGTGAACGAGTTTGGCTTTTAATTTATCATTTTCTGGTTGATGTTTGTCGATGTTTATTGTTTTTACTATCATGGTGAAGAATAATGCACGAAATTTCTATTATTTTGTTTTTGAAGTTAGGAAAGAAAATTTTCTTCTTCTTTTAAACTTTGGTAAGATTTCTGTGAGCAGCAAAATTGTTCTTATTTTCTCTTTTGGCTTATTTTTGTGCACCTCCCCTTGGGGTTGCATTCGAATTTCCCCAAGGGGGTTTTTACCCCTTTTATGGGGTAAATCAGTGTTAATTTCAGTGCAGACAAAAGTGATATGAATTGGCGCGAGCACTTGGAAAAATATCGCCAAGCTTTTAGTCGCCAAGTGTTTGACGCCAGCTTGGCGACATATCGCCAAGTTGGCGGCAAATTTGGGGAAAAAATTTATTTTTTTTAATTTGGGTTCAATTTGGTGCTATTGGCGATATTTTGCGAAAAATCCACTGAATGATGTTAAAATCGGCGATATTTAGGATATTAATCATTGAAAAACATTTTTTTGCATTGTTTTGTGGCAAACTAGGGATGTAAATGTTTGAATTGTTATCTTGCTCACTCCAAGCACTATTTTAGCACTTAAGGCATCTACTAAGAAATTTACACGTAAAAGGAAGTAGTGTGGGGTCCATGCCAAATTTTTATATCATTCTTTAAAAGAATTATAGTTGAATAACTAAAATAGAGTATTTTTTCTGCTATATCAATTTTTTACAAATGAATTTTTAATTTTATACCACGGGCAAAGCCATGCGGTTACCGCTAGTATGAAATAAACTCGATCGTTGTCTTCCCATTTTTAAATTACTTCTTCTCTTAATCACTTAAAGTAACTATTTTTCTGTTTTTGAGAATTCTAAACAATTGAAATCAAAATTAGAGTAGTTGCTGAAGTCAAATTCAGACCACGAAAAAAAAAAAAAAAAAAAAACACGTGGAGGGTATTAATGCTAAAGTGCGATCGAGTTTTGTTTTAAACTAGACGAAAAATAACTCTTTTAGTTTTCAAATGCTGTTATTATTTGATACTTGAATTATATAGTTTAAAATGACAGCAATAAAAAATACAATGATAATTAAATCAGCTCCTATTTACTTACATTTAGTATTTAACAGAAAGAGTGCATTATATTTGAATTCAGGGACGTCATTTCAAATTTTTCCGGGGGGGGGACCAGGGACGTAATTAGGCCGTTTTTGAATAGGGGCAAGACTTCGCTTCGGCGCCCCTCCCCCCCCCCCCTTAAAATGAAACGACAAAGTCTGAACCGTCATATAAGGGTATATTACAACGTATATTAGATAGAAAAATCGTGTAAAAAGAGAGTTCTTTCTTTATTCAGTTTATCTCAAGTTTTTCCGTAATTTTTATTTTGAAATTAAGAAAAAGAAGAAAAGAAATGTTTCCGATTGTTTAAAAAAAATCCTAAATTAACTAAATATCTAATGAGTAACTGTTTTCCTTTTCATTTTGAATATTATATTTAACACGTTTGAAAACTACTTGAAATGAAAGAAATTTTAAAAGCCTTAAATATTTTGTAAATTATCAAAAATACTTTCATGAATTCAATTTAAAAAAATTCTTGAGTAAAAAAATCTAAATTTTACATTTTAACTATCCAATATTCAGCATTAAAAGAAGTGTACAGTGAAATTTTAAGAAACTTAGAAATTCTAAACTTTACTGTGTAAGAAAAGGAACGAGAGCATTTTTTTTTTAAATGTGAATTATTGAATAAATATTTATAAATTAGCATTTGTTTATTAAATAATTTACGAAACATCACATATTGTGGCTGAAAAAATTCTGTACAATTTATTTATTTGAAAAAAAAACAGAATTTAAATTTGAAAATTTGTACCTTTTATTAACGCGATAATTTCCAGGAACAAAAAAATTCCTCTTAAAAAATTTCCCACGCCTTTTCCGCATTAAAAGACATTTCTTTACCTTTCTGCCTGTGCTTGCATTGAGCTTTTTTTTTAAGGGAGAACTGGCTTTTATTTATTTATTTCTTTTTTTTAATAATGAAAAGAAAATTATGCAGTTACTTATCCAGTTCAGCGCCCCTAAAATATGGCGCCCGGGGCACGAGCCCCGTTTGCCCCCCTCTAGTTACGTCCCTGGGGGGGACCAAGGGTGAAAACACATTGCAATTTCATAGGAAAACAGCAAAAACCACACCCACTTATATGTAAATACATTGATTTCTCAAAGTCAGGGGGGGGGGCGCAATTGACCCCTCCCCCTGCCCCCTAAATGACTGGTCTGTCTGAATTTTAATACATTTAGTCAGATTGAAATAAATTATTTCCAAACAGTTAAAGACGTTTTATGACAAAAACATAACAATAATTTCTTGTCTCTCTCTCTCTTTTGTGTTGTTACGGTTGATAACAATAACTACTAAAACATATACAGAATAAAGAATAAATGAAAAAAGTTACACTCCCCCCCTCCCCCCCCAATTAGCAAAAATTACAAAGTAACAGCCATACTGTAAACCAGATACTGTAACCAGACCTTAGTTTCAGAGAGGGTTTTGCCAAACCTATTTCTCGTGAAACCTGTAAAGTCAATAAAATTTGATTTCATGTTCTATATTCTGTTGATTTTTGTTACAGTAGATGTTAAAAGGGCATTAACATGAAAGATGTAAAAAAATGACTAATATTTTCAATGACGAAAAACAAAACCTGGATAGCTGAGTTTACTCGCATATACGCTCATTCAAAGGAGTATACTTTTGAAATTTCTGTCTTACGACTGTTATAAGATGTGTTAAATATAGAGCTTGGTACTTACAAATTTGAAGAATTTTGGTGCTTTTTTTAGTGGTATTAAAAATTCGAAGAGAAGGGTGTATTGTTAAGAAATTATGTATGCAATAACTACAATAAAAATAAATACTGCTGAAAAAACACTTAATTTGCACAATTATTCAATAATGATAGTTTCATTTTTCAAATGTAGTTTCAATGTAAATAAGAAAATAAAATAAAAAATCAATAATATTTTTTAAAGTAAGAAACTATAAAAGCATTTTTGTAATAGTTTTGAAAAATTTTGGAGTTGTTTGAACCCTAAAAACCCACTTCTTAAATTCGGCACTGACTGAAAATTGTTAAACTATTAACTTACATCTTAAGTGCTTATTCTTCTCGAAATCTGTCATGAAAGTGGGTTCTACGCTTTCAGAGCATAACTCGTCTAACACGTAGAACAGTTTTTTCTGCAACGCTTTGAAGTCAACAAAAAAGCGAACGCGCAGCAGGGAAATGGCTGCAATCGAGATAAACATTGAATGTGAGAGCAACAATGTTGTGACGCAAGAAGCTCGCAAATTTTATGCAATTTATTTTGCATACAGCTCGCAAGTCTGTGCATCACAACAACATTATTTTTGCTATCAACGGTTTCCGCAAAAATGAAGGCAATTTCAAGTTTACAAAGCAAGAAGTACTTAAATAGAGGAACCAATCGGGGATTACTTATTCTTATTTTCATTCACTCGTTGAGGCAGGGATGCCCACAGGGGGAGGGGGGGGGGGGAATTATGGCGCAAGTTGCGATAGAAAAATGTTTAAGGGGAATTTTTTTTAATTAATTAATTTATTTATTTATTAAAATTATTTATCAATTTATTTTTTTAATTTAAATTATTTCTTTTATTTCTTTATTGTTATTTTTTATTTTGTATGTGTGTGTGTGTGTGTGCTTGGAATGTCTGGAAAGAGGAAAAAAGCGATTCTATTCTGCTCATAATTAGTACTTTTAAAAAATTAATAATATATAAAAAATAATAGTTATAATTAAGAAAAAAATAAATAAGAAAAATAAACAAACAATATTTTAAAAAAAAAGAGGGTTTTAAAAATTAAAAATAAAAAGCACAAGGGGTTGGGAAAAATTGTGGGGGAATTTGCGCCAATGAGCTTGGGGGGATGGGCACTGCTTTTAAGTTATCGCTCCCTCAGGCTTTAGTGTAGCGAGTTAATGAAAGAAACTTATCACAATGTGTGTCCTTTTGTATATAAACCGCATGTACTGTATTTAAAAATATGATTAAGTTAAATTAAAGATCTAATTGTCTTGCTACCACGTCATGTGCTCAAAGATTGCTGTTAAAGTTTTACCCTTCATTTAATTTCGTAATGCAAATTTTCATCAGAGGCCTTCTACAAATGATGAGAGAGCGCTCTGGGAGAGGGGGTGGGGTCATGAAGTGACAAGTAGAAGAGAGGGGGTAATAAGAAATTTACCACCATGTTTTTTTAGTAAAAGTATGTTTATGAAATGCAGCGTAAAGTGTGACAAGAAGAAAGGGGGGGTAAAGTAAAGTGTGACACATTGTGATGAAAAGGGCGTCAAATATGAAGCAAAAATTGCTGTTATTGTTGTTTCAAACGGGGCTGCGTATTGGCTACTTATAATTTGCAGACCTAATGCATTACCCGAGATCAAGGGCGGATCCAGAGCTTGTTCAAGGCAGGGGCGGTTGACTTTTATTAGTCACTTTTTACTATTCATACTCGTTTTTCAATATTGATCACATAAGCTTCGGACTTCAATTTCGAAACATTTCCGAAGGAAAGCCCAAATTTCCATCCTTCAACCTCATTATAACTCGTCTTCAATTAAGTTTTTTGTGCTTCAATGTTGAAAATTTACTGGTTGAGAGTCCCTCAAAAGAGGGGCGATCGCCCCCATCACCCCTCCCTTGTATCCGCCCCTGCCCGAGATCGGCAATCATTCTTTCATGTGGCACCATCATCAACGAAGGTCATCACCAAGAGGATTTTGACCCTCGTTTCCCGACTAGGTGGACGCATCTGTGCTCTATGCGATGCACTAAGAATTTAATTTTGCCAAGAGTTATTTCATGCCAAACGAGTACTCGAGGGATCTTTTACAAGCTGAACAATCATACAACACGGACGCTATCGATTCTCTGCATCTTGAAAATCCACTGATTGGAGCCAGGTTTGATTCTGCGCCTTTGGGCTTGAGAGGCCACATCACATCACATACTCCAGGGTCCCCCGTGACTACCACAACACTTGGTTTAACCGGGATGGGGCCCAGAAAAGCACTCTGTTTTTTTTATCCAGACCAAGGACCGATCAAACCCTTGGTCCAGTTCCCCCCAGAGGTATCCTTTTACTTGGAGGACTTTGTGACCACAACCTTTTTTTTACGTCGCCCAGGTACTAATAAAAAACGATGGTAGATCTATGATCGGCTGGGATCGAAGCCAGGACCTTCCGGTCATGAGTCCGAGTCCTTACCGTCCGGGCTAACGCGGCCCTTGGCTTTAGAGGTCATCGTCTTAACTACTTCTAACACTCATTAACACGTTTTTCTTGAACGGAAGTTACTCCTAAATTTGTCATTTCAAAGTTCCCTCGGACGAAAGTTACAGTTGTGATATTATCGCTAAAGTTTTGCACTGCGGTTAATTTACGAGGTATGGATTTCCTTTATCACTAGAACGGAAACTATTCCCTGCTCAAAATTATTTGCACGTCTTCCTTGAACGAAAGTTATTGTTTCAAGCGTCCTTGAACGAAAGTTTACACGTTATTTTTAGGGTTTAGTTCGTTTGTTCGTTATAAGAAGACATTATTGTTAACGTTTAGGAATAAATGCACAGGATGTACCCTCAAACGTAATCGGCCACTTTAACAAAATCTCTTGCATCTTTCCCTTGAAGGAAATCAACTTACAAATTCTCTTCGTATGTATAAAAGTGTATGTCATTCTTCAAAATTTTAAATATGTTCATGTTTCTAATATGCCTGTACATTTGTTTCCTCGCAAAATGATCTTAATAAACTGCACTGCAAAAAATAAACTGCTGTTTTTACAGTATAATTTTAGCAGCCGAGGTTCCAATTTAAAACTGTAAAATGCACAGTAATAAACTGTAAAACTAGCAATTTTATAGTTTCTTACCGTAAATTAAGCAATTTTATACTTTTTTGCCGTAAAATTTAACTGTATTATATTGTAAAAACTACAGCATAATACTGGCAGCAGAGGTTCCAGATTAAAACTGTAAAATGCACGGTAATAAACTGTAAAATTTTAGCAATTTTACAGTTTATTACTGTAAAATTAGCAATTTCAGTTTATAACTGTAAAATTAGCCATTTTTACAGTTTATTACTATAAAATTAGCTGTGTTATACTGTAAAAACAACATTCATTTTAAGTGTTGAATTCAATTAAAAAAAAAAAACTTTTACACGTTTTTGTGTTTCATGTTTCGATGCGCTTTTACGTATTATAATATTTATTTTTAAATTGTAGCGAATGAGTTGTAATATACCAAATTTCTTTTATTTTAGATTGTTATAAAATACACTGAAGTACGATGCCTAGAAAAATGTGCGAATGTGCATGGTATGCTTTACACAATGTTAAAGTTTACTATTCGAATGTAAAAAATTTATTTCCCTTTTGAAATATTTGTAATGAGAAAATAGAGAGAAGAGTTCAAAATTCAGAGAAGCCTTCTTTTTTATAAATATAATTTAAGAAGATTTCACACTTCGCGTAATAAATGAACATTAGTTAAAAAAGAATCAGACCATTGAGTTTTAGTAAGAAGTATTTGAGATGCTGAGCATTCTTTTCTTTTATGAAAAATCACTTTTGCAATCGTTAAAAATCTTCTTCAGCAAGAATACGCTGCGTGACGCTTAGCGTTTAATATCTGACGCTGTAACGAAAATAATCAAAATAACAATAGAAGAAAAGTTTTTTTTGTGATGTCTAAATATAATTGATCAAGTACCTTAAGACAATAAATATAAAATGCATCGCAGTAATCTGTAAATATGAGGTGCAGTATTTAAAAGTTTGGGAATGCAATTTAGAGAGCAGAAGATATTTTTAAAATTCTGAAAATATTTCATACATAATAAATATTGCACGCTACTTTTGAAGTCGAAAAAATATTTTTGAACGTCCGGCGGCATTTTTGATTATCAAAGCATTTTTTCAAACTTTTTTGAAATTAAGACGCATTGCGACTTTAAAGTAAGGAAAACACTGAACATTTAAGTAACAAATGATTTTAAAAAGTTAAACAAATCATGTGATGTAAGGTGAAGAAGGAATAAAAAAAAAAAAAAAATAAATAAATAAAAAAAAATAAAAACATCGCATTCGTATGTTTTGAAGTAACAATGTACCTATTCATGTATGGGAGGTGAAGGGGTTATATGACAAAACATAAATTGCGAGTAATTAAATTTCAAAGTTTTATTTTTGCAGCTTTTTTGTTTTCTGGTTCTGTCATTAGTGTGCGTATGAAATAGGTCTAATGACATCTCCTTTTTGATGTCCCGAGTTTTATTTGCTTACCTGTATCCATTGCTTATCATTATCCTGAGTGTTTATTTTTCAAAATGTAACATAGCCCCATCATCGTCCAAGCCATATGTGAGATGCCCATATGTGAGATGTAAGTCTTATTATTATACCACAATTTGTATTATTATAGGTGAAATTATAAAAGGTTTAGTAGTCAATTGTTTTTTAAATGTTAAAAGGGATATTTTACCCCACATTCGAAGTAAATTACTATGTTACATTTCTTAACTTTAAAGTTAATTGGGCTTCAAGGATTCTTTAAAAGCATTCTAAAAGGGCCTCAAGAGGATTTTTTTGGGGGGGGGGGATTAATGGGAAGGGAAGAGGGTTGGTTTTACTTGTCGGTGTCCTCAGTCGCGGATCCAGAGGAGAGGGGGCAAAATATAGCCTGGCCAAAAAGGCCAAATAGAGCCTAGACAGGCAAGTCATTTCGGGTTCAGGGAGGTCAATGCCCCCCCCCCCCAACTTTGGGAAATCAATGTATTTACATGTAAGTAAACGTGGTTTTTGCCATTTTTTGGCGAATTTATATTGTGTATTGTTGACAGTGTGTTATTACTAATCATTATTAATTATATCAATTAACATTGTGTAATCTTTGTGCCCCCCCCCCCGGAAAAATTCGAAATGACGGGCCTGAGCCCAGAGCTGCGTTTTGGGGCGCATATTTCTCAACAATCGCCAAAACAACCCTGTTTTTGCCCTAAAATTGCACTTTGATCCCCTCCCCCTCTTGCCAAATATGACCCCCTCCTAAACCAAAAGCTGGTTCCGCCCTTGGTTGTCCCTGCCACAAACAGCCACCTCGAACTTATAACCCTCTTTCTTTCTGCGTTGGGAGTACATAAGTGAGAGTCAAAAGCGACCCATTGAAAACAGACCAATATCCCTTGACGACAACAATCAAAACAAGGAAGACTGGCGTAAGAGAAAGCCAGCTTTATCAGTTCTGGGCGGATCGTTTCCGAGAACACTCAAGTCAACTTCTGAAACCTCCTATAATTTCGCGTTAACAAAATCTCCCTCCTCAGTTCCCTTTGTTCCTCCGAAAGGCAACCGCGGAAAGTCGTCTACCTTTGATCCCGGTTTAGTGACCAACTTAACAATAACAAGCATCTCTTTATGATGTTAAATAACCCATCTCCTT
Source organism: Uloborus plumipes (assembly GCA_038373865.1). NCBI lineage: Eukaryota > Metazoa > Arthropoda > Arachnida > Araneae > Uloboridae > Uloborus > Uloborus plumipes. Next base: position 72,154 of record JAXGGA010004135.1, on the reverse strand, counting down.
CGAGTGCTGGCTGAAAATTATGGCGCAGAAAAAGAAGAAAACAAAACGCGTTTACAGAAAAGCTTCCAGACTTTGGGAGAAAATTGGCAGATTCTCGAGAGCGAAACGGACCAGCAAACAAATAAATAAATAAATACCCTCGGAGGAAGAGGGAGGTTAAAATGGAGGTGGCCTAAAATGCTACACGGCGGCTTCCCTTTTTACCTCGCTGGGTTTGCCACAGGAATGCCTCTCGACTATAACAAAGGACCACAGGTAAATCGCGCCAACTAGCGAAAGGTTTTTGTCGCCAAGCCGATGCGTTGGCGAAGAAAAGAAGCGCGAGAACAAAAACCACAAAACGTGATTGGCAAATTATTTTAAATCTACACTAACGCGATTCGCGATTTAATGAAAGTATGTTCATTTTGGCAGGAAGGAAATTGTTATGAAACAGAAAACATATTTTCATCAATTTTATAAATCTAAACAAAAGGCTCAGTTTGCAATGAATCTATATAAAATTAACTTTTGCTTTTTTGTAACACACTGCAAAAAATAAACTGCTGTTGTTACAGTATAATACTAAAGGCAGAGGTTTCAATTTTACAGTTTAGTACCATAGAATTAGCTGTGTTATACTTTAAAAACAACAGTATAATACTTTCAGCCGAATTCCTGTTTAAAACTAAAATGCACAGTAATAAACTAAAATTAGTTATTTGACAATTTGTTACCGTAAAACTAGCAACTTTACTGTTTATCACTGTAAAACTAGCATTTTTCGTTTATTACCATAAAATTAGCTGTATTATACTGTAGAAACAACATTTTGCTTTTTGCAATATTTATTTTTTGTAGTATATTTCGCAGTGCATTTATTTGTAGGTAGTTATAATATTACAATGCAAATATCAAGCCTGCATAATGAATTAATAGGTAGACATCATAATAGGAGCTGTCACTCTCAACCAATGTTGTAAATCAAAGCCAGATTTAATCAATTCTATCCCAAGTAGCACACTTCGTTTTTTAAAGGTTGTAAAATGGTTATTAACGTTGTGACAACTGATTGAAAACGTTTAAACGTTTTTTGTGCTGCTTGGGATATTTAAAACCAGATTCAAACCAATCAATAGACAAAAACTGAACAAAATGCAGCTTTATTGAATCAAAACTGTTTGGAACAAATGCGATTTATTTTAGCAGCGGTCACTGTACGAGAATTTTTACCTGGAAAAAAAGCGGTGTCCAAAGAAAACGATTAAAAAAAATTATTTGCTTTTCACTGATTCTTTACATCTTAGGTTAACCAAGAGTCAATCCACCTTTCTACGCAATTCTTAGCAACTTGCTCCGAAGAAAGGGATACGATACAGCAGACGACTCGAGAAAGAGAAAAAGAAAGAAAGCTATACTGCAAAAAATAAATTGTTGTTTTTAGAGTAGGGTTCCAATTTAAAGGGGTGCCGAGGTTCCAATTTAAAAGTGTAAAATGCACGGTAATAAACTGCAAAACTGGCGATTTAACAGTTTCTTACTGTAAAGTTAGAAATTTTAGTTTATTTGCGTAAAATTTAGCTGTATTATACTGTAAAAACAACAGTATAATACTGGCCTCAGAGGTTCCAATTTTAAAATTGCTACATACAAGATGATAAACTGCAAAATGAGCAATTTTGCAGTTTATAATTGTAAAATTAGCAATTTTAGTTTAGTACTCTAAAGGTAGACAATTTAGTTTATTACTGCAAAATTAGCAATTTTAGTTTAGTACTCTAAAGGTAGACAATTTAGTTTATTACTGCAAAATTAGCAATTTTAGTTGAGTACTGTAAAGGTAGACAATTTAGTTTATTACTGCAAAATTAGCAATTTTAGTTGAATACTGTAAATTTAGCAATTTTAGTTTATTACTGCAAAATTAGCAATTTTAGTTTAGTACTGTAAAATGAGCAATTTACTGTTTATTACAGAAAAATTTTAGCATTTTTTACAATTTATTACTACAAAATTAGCTGATTTATAGTGTAAAAACCAACATTCATTTTTTTTTACAGTGCATAAAGAAATCAATTAAAAATTTTATTTGCTGTTCACTGATTTTTTGCCTGTTCTGAATCAGTACGTTGATCAAAAGTCAAATTCAATTTCTTACTCAGCTCTTAGCAGCTTGCTCCGAAGAAAGGGATACGATACAGGAAGTGAGAACACGATATAGGAGACGACTCGAGAGAGAGAAAGAGAAAAAAAAAAGAGAAAAAGGAAGGTGTGAAGAAAGTAAGTCAGATGGGATGGTAATGAGGAAGGAGAGGATTACCGAAAGAGGAGAAGAGAGAGAGCAGGAGGAAGCGCAGGGGTGAAGGGTGAGTAACAGGGCGGCAACAATAGGGGCGAAGTGAATGTGGCTCAAGGCTGGGGAAAGACGATAGATAATGAATAGATGAGCAATAAGCACAAAGTGGTAGGTGTGAATAAAATGGAAAATTGAGGGGAGAACGAGTAAAAATACAGAGCGCTACAACTAGAGAAATGCAGGGACAGACAATAGACATGCATATAAAGTGATTTTTTGATTAAAATCACCTTCCTGCAAAAAAGGAAAAAGAAAAAAAAAGTAATTCGTCGTACATTTAGGGCACAATTAATTTTTTCTATTTATTTTTAATGTACATAACTTTCACTTTCATTATTTCAAAGTAAACAATAATTACTTGGTTTAAATCTATATATTGTCTCCCCCTCCTTTCACCTTTTTTCCCTTTGAATCTGATTTATCTTCGGGAGAAGTTGAGGCTGTTATTATTACTATAGATCCGACAATCAAATTTTTTCAAGCATTCGGAGAAATATATTTTCGTTTCAATGCATTCAGTATTTGTTTTTCTCCAAAAAATTGGTCATTCAGAAAAAAAAATTAATAATTCTCATAAAATCAATTTTGCTCATAATTCAAACATATTTTTAAAAAAAATCTTTTTGCAGCGGAAAAAATTATAAAATAATCTTGCACGCTTTACAATCTTTAAAAGACAATAGTTTTCTCTTTGATTTTCCGAGTTCATCAAACGCCTAAAAAGAACAGGCAAATTCATAAACCCGCCAATTCTGGCAACCCAGCCGTCACGATAGGGAAACGGCATTGCCCCTCAACAAGGCCAGATTGGCCAAAGGAACAAAGAAAGGACCGAGGGAGAAAACTGAAAACATTGCGAAAGGGGAAAAAAACACGCTCCGACCCCCACTGTCTCGCCTCAGTTACCCGCGAAAATTTTCCCGCCAAACACCTGCCGCTTTGTTTGAAAGCCACGCATGCGCCGTGCGCTTCTGTAACGCGCCACCTGTCTAGTTGGTTTCCTAAAGAAAAACCCTTTTATCAAATCTTTTCCATTTTTATTTTTTGGTTCAAAAATAAGAAGGGTCCATGCTCCGTGTTTCCTTTCTGATTGCAAACTCAAAAACCTTTGATGTACCGACAGTTCCACGTCTTTGTGGCGAGCAGAGATAAAATTATATCCTCCTGGCAAATTATGCTGCCCTTATTTTAAAATTCGCGGCTTATTTCGTTAATAATTAGTTGCAGGAATGAAATCCCCCCTCCTTCAATTTGTATTGTCATTGAAAAAAATAAAAACCAAAATTACGAATACATTTCCTGTGGAGCTTTTAAAAGATTAAATTTATGATACAGCGCACTGAACTGAAATTGCATTAAAAGATAAAGATTAGAAATGTATTTTATTTGCATCTACTTTAATTTAAAAAAACTTTTATTGTTCAGTTAATAGTTATACGCTCCAATTTTTGTCGCTTTTGAGTTAGAGTTGTGTACTGCAGTACTTTTTCTGTCAAAATAAAGGATATGCATTTTGTTTTTCAACATTCTTTATTAATAAATTTGTTTATTTAAATTAAGTGATTTTTTTCTTGCATTTTTCCGTAGTAATTGCGAAACGCCATAATTACATGTTTTTACTGATATTAGTTTTTCTGAAATGAAATCGAATGTGTCAGACAACTTCTAAAACTAAAAAACAAGCCCCCCAAAAAATCACAGTTTATAAAATCACATTCTACTCAAAATTAACTGCTGAATGATTGTTTGACTAGTGAATAATTTTTCGCGTTTAGAGCTTAAAAGTTTACAGGCTTTTTTAAATAGTCTTGCGTATAGATCCAAGACGGAAAAATAATATAGACGGCATTTAAGTATTAAACACTTTTTTTAGTTTTGTACGAAATTATGACTATTCAACTTTATTTTAATTTGTAAATATCAATTTTTCCATTTTTTCCGACTTCAACAGAAAAAAACTTTGTTTCTATCGCTTCAAATTTTTCGGAAATTTCACATCTTTACGCAGAAATTTTTTATCACACGGCAAACAAAAAACTAATCAGTCAAAATATCTTACTACACTGCAAAAAAAAAAAAAAAAAAAAAAAAAACTTGTTTTTACAGCATAATGCCGGCAGCCGACGTTTCAGTTTAAAACTAAAATTCACAGTAATAAACTGTAAAATTGGCAATTTTACAGTTTTTTACCGTTATTTTTAGTTTTAAACTGGAACATCGGCTGCCAGTATTATGCTGTAAAAACAACGGTTTATTTTTTGCAGTGCAAAAGAATAAATAATTAGTCTCGGAAGAGAGAGAAAGCGATTATTTACTTTATGCAATCCCTCGTCCAAAAAACAAAAAGATGCTTAGTGATGCTCAAAACCGATGAGATGACCAAAAAAAAAATGAATAAAATAATAAAATATTGCATTACTCACTGCTTAAGCATCATGAAAAGTAAAATTTTTCGTACAATTACTCAGTTAAAAATCAACTTTAATGAGCAATTTATAAAGAAACTTCTACAAATAGCCTGCAGTCAAAATATTATGTGCGGAGTGGCTAATCTAATGACCATCTAAATCAAAATTTCACCGTGAAAAATTCCAAATGGCCACCAACGAACTGCTTGAGTTTACTTACTTTCCATTGTTGGTTTCTAATAAAGCCGAAATTGTTAGTTTCGACCGAATCTCGAGGGCACTATTTATTGTTATTATATTTTGGAAATCATTAAAGCCTCCTCTTTCAACAGCCGGTCTGATTTCAGCACACTTAAGACACTACCCTATAATTTCATTCATTAAAAAACCAAGTGGGAATTTTTATGAAAGCAAAAAGATTATGAGTGGTATGCAATAATAAAATCTAAATTCTCGTTTATACGCATTTTTTCCCTTCTATCATTATAGGATCATCATATGGATGAAATTAAATAACCCTCCATTTAACAAATCATTGACCCTCCATCCCACTTTCAAAAGAAAAAGTTTTGATCTTTTTGCATAAAAATCGCCCAGACTGTTTAAGAAAGGAAAAATTCAACAGACGCCCCGGAGTTCGGAAGAGAAAGAAGAACCACATCAACATTCCTCCACTCTCTCCCAGACGATAGTAATTGTCTGCCAGACGGATGGAAAACGAAGAGCAAAAATTCGAAAAGAGAGAGTCAAGAAAAGAAAGCTAAAACTAAAGAATAGCTCAAACAGAGAATGCTGTTTGAGTACGGGTTATTGTACTACGAATTACTTATAGTCTGGAAGGGTAGTGAGAAGTTCGATTCAATTTTCTTTGCGTTGTTAGGCCAATCGATTGAACCGACGGACTCTTGGCGCGCTTTTTGCATGCCGATGCTGAAAGATGCAGAGCATTTTCAGCACTTGAATAAAATGTGAAAGCACGAGTAGTTTCTTCACTGCAAAAAATGAATTGTTGTTTTTACAGTATAGTACCGGCAGCCGAGGTTCCAGTTTCAAACTGTACAAGGCGCAGTAATAAACTGTAAAATGCACGGTAATAAACTGTAAAACTAGCAATTTTACAGTTTCTTACTGTAAAGTTAGTTATTTTACAGTTTATTGTCTCAAAATGAAACTATATTATACTGTAAAAACAACAGTATAATTCTGGCAGCAGAGGTTCCAGTTTAAAACTGTAAAATGCACGGTAATAAACTAAAATTGGCAATTTCACAGTTTATTTGTGTAGAATTAGCAATTTTACAGTTTATTACTGTACAGTTAGCAATTTTTACAGTTTATTACTATAAAATTAGCTGTATTATACAGTGAAAACAGCATCCTTTTTTACTGTGTTAGAATAAAGCACGAAAATATACTGGTATGCAATATAGCAAGAACAGATCTTATTTTTTACAGGACGAAATAAAATGCTTTATCCCGCAATATACTGCAATAACTAGAGTTAAAGAAAAGAACAGCATCTGGGAAGATGTTTTTAATTTAAATTTACTAACTCGTAAAACGAGGGGGGCGGGGGGGGCGGGGGGGGCGGGATCACTTTATTTGGAACGGAAACAGTTATGAAGTATGGAGCAATGCTCATTCTCGCCTACTCATGCCACTTACCACGAATGCATCAGGGAGTGGGTAGAGACCACAAAACTAAATTTACTTCGGTACGCAGCCACCCTTTCGAGATCAAATAATGCTCTTCTTCGGTAGTACGTTCCCACTCAACAAGTATTTCGATTGACTGATAATGCTGTCCTCCCTCAACCTTGAAACCTACGGAAATAAGCTTAAATGAAGAGGGATTACGTCATTGAGAACGGAAAGAGTTATGTACACTGCAAAAAATTAACTGCTGTTTTTACAGTATAATGCTTGTAGTAAGAATTCTCGTTCAAAACTGTAAAATGTACAGTAATAAACTGTAAAACTAGCAATTTTACAGCTTACTACTGCAAAGCAGCAATTTTACAGTTTATTACCACAATTTGACGGTTTAATACCATAAAATTAGTTGAATTATACTGTAAAAATAACAGTATAATATTGGCAGCAGAAATTACGTTTAAAACTAAAATACACAGTAATTAACTGTAAAACTATCAATTTTACAGTTTATTACAGTAAAACAGCAATTTTATAGTTTATTACTGCATAATTAGCAATTTTTATAGTTAATTATTAAAAATTAACTGTATTATATTGTAAAAACAACATCTGTTTTTTTACAGTGTAGTAATTAACAATGATCGTGTGCATCTTTGCAGGGGTGCCCCCCCCCAAGCTCAATGGCGCAAATTCCCCCCCCACCCCCCCCAAATTTTTTCACAACCCTATTGTGCTTTTTATTTTTATCCCTATTTTGTATTTTATTTATTTTTTTAAATATCATTTATTTATTTTTTAACTATTATTTATTTAATTTTTAAATATATTCATTTATTTTTTAAATATTATTTATGTTTTTAAAAAATATTATTTATGTTTTTTAAAAATATTATTTATTTATTTTTTTAAATATTTTTATTTATTTTTTTTTAAATTATAACTATCAATTTGTTATATATTATTAATTTTCTTAAAGTACTAATTGTGCGCAGAATAGAATCCCTTTTTGTCCCTTCCAGACATTCCAAGCAAACACACACACAAAATAAATAAATAAATGAAAAAATTATAATAAAGAAATAATTCAAATTATAAAAATAAATTAATGAATAATTTACATTAAAAAAATCAGAAAATAATTTAATTTAAAAATAAATTAATAAATAATTTAAATACATAAATAAATTAGTTTAAAAAAATCTTCCCCCAAAATTTTTGATGGCGCAACTTGCGCCATAATCCCCCCCTGTGGGCACCCCTGCATCTTTGCATACTCCTGCCCTGAACAGGCAAGATAGACCTGAGAGTAGAAATTTCCAGAACAGAACTTTCTTCTGTAATAACCCTTTTACGAGAAAATAGTTTAATCTCGAAAAGCACATTTGCGCTTAAAACTTCTGGATGAAAGAGAAACGCCCGACAAACTTCAAGAAGACAACTGGTAAAATAACGAAGTGCACCAGAAACTAATCACATTGTAGTTGAAGCTATGTGTGGCATGTCCCAGCTCCCCTTCCTCTCATGGTCATGCCTATCCCCAACGCCCCATTTTTTCTTTAAAAAATCAGAAAATAATTTTTTTACAAAAAAAATTAGTTTTTTTTTTAAAACGTAGATAAGCAAGCAAGCAAAAAAATGAAAAATGAGCAAAAATATTTTTTTCTGAAAAAATTTTTTTTCAAAAAAAAATTAGCTCAAAATTTTTTTCTCTTGAAAAACAAGCAAAAAAAACTGTTCACTTAAAAAACGAGCAAAAATATATTTTTTACTAAAAAAACTTAGCCAAAAAATTTTTTACTGAAAAAAACAAGAAAAAAAATGTTCACTAAGAAAAATAAGCAAAAACAGGGTGCCCATCCCCCCCCCCAAGCTCAATGGCGCAAATTCCCCCCCCCCCCCCCAATTTTTCACAACCCTATTGTGCTTTTTATATTTATCCCAATTTTTTATTTTATTTATTTTTTTAAAATATCATTTATTTATTTTTAACTATTATATATTTCATTTTTAAATATTATTTATTTCTTTAAAAATATTTTTTATGTTTTTTAAAAATATTTTTTATGTTTTTAAAAATATTATTTATTTATTTTTTTTAAATATTTTTATTTATTTCTTTAAATTATAACTATTAATTTGCTATTTTTTATTAATTTTCTTAAAGTACTAATTATGCGCAGAATAGAATCACTTTTTGTCCCTTCCAGACATTCCAAGCACATACACACACAAAATAAATAAATAAATTAAAAAATAATAATAAAGAAATAATTTAAATTTTAAAAATAAATTAATGAACAATTTACATTACAAAAAATTAGAAAATACTTTAATTCAAAAATAAATTAATAAATAATTTAAATACATAAATAAATCAGTTTAAAAAAATCCCCCCCCCCTTTTTGATGGCGCAACTTGCGCTATAATCCCCCCCTGTGGGCACCCCTGAGCAAAAATAATATTTTTTTTACAAAAAACAATTAGCTAAAAAAATTTTTCGCTTAAAAATGAGCAAAATTTTTTTCTTTATTTAAAAAATAATCAATAAAATATTTTTCAGTTCAAAAAAAAAAAAAAAAAGAGAAAAAGAAAGAAAGAAAGAAAAATAAAAGTTTACATTTTTTTCTTTTTTTTTTTTTGAAAAAAAATTGATTAAAAATGGTTTTTGTTTTAAAAAAACACAAAAAAGAAAACATTTGGCAAAATAAGTTTTTTTTTTTCAAACAAAAAAAGTTTTCCCTCTAAAAGTCAGGAAGATGAAAATGAAAGTGCATCACTTGCCGAGCTTATCCCGATGTCTCAACTTTTTTTTCTTTCGTACAGATATTCCCTCAAATTGAATAATCCACGTATGGATAATTGAAAATGCTAAAATTGAGAGAAAAAAAAATCCGACGAATGATCATCAGCCAAGATGTGGAGTCGCGCTCGAAATAATAGGGCAACCCGGTTCGATCCCATGCCATTTTTCCCGCCAAAATGTCGCGCCGCGTCTGAGCGTGGGTTCAACAGTCGCTGAAAGCATAGTACGTAGTAAAAAGCGCGGCAAGGGGGGTAGGGGAGGCTTCTCGGAACACGCTGAAAGGATCCCACGCGGCCGACAGAGACACCCGGACCTACGGACCGTTGCTACCGGCTCGTAACCTTGGGGAAAATATCCTCTCTTCTCTCTTGGCGATGGGGTCATGGAATGCCGATGAATTTGGAGGTTATCATTTTTTCGGCTTTCTCTTTATTCGCAGATTATTGCGACCGAGTGAAGGCCATGCGATTTGGGGAGGATTATTAATGGCTTGCGTCTTTTCCTCTGCGTTTTAATGGGCCACACGCTTAGAATGTGATCCAGTGAGCAGACGCTTTATTATTATTATTATTATTATTATTATTATTTTAAGCGGAAAATGATGCTATGGAAAATTTAGATTTTTATTAACGACGAAAAAAAAAATGTGCATTATAAACTGGGTAGTCCGTCCAGAGAATGAACAATTCAAAAAAAGAAATAATAATAATAGTTCATTAGTGAACAAGTTATATTCTTTTCAGGATGCGGCAAAAAGGTCCAAAACCAAAAGGTCCACGAACAGAAGATCCACGCCCAAAAGGTATAAGGTATAGAAGATCCGAGAGACAGAAGGTCCTCCAGACATAAGGCCCAATGGCCATAATATCCGAGGAACATAAGGTCCGACAGACAAAAGGTCCACATTTTTGGACAGCGTTGGCATAAGGTCCATTTTTTTTCGCAGATGAATTGGCAATGGCAACAATCTCAAAAAGAAAACAAACAGAATCTGCAAAAAAAAAAAAAAAAGTTTTTTGAAAAAATAAGGAGAAAGGGAGAGGTAAACCAAAATCAGTGAAATCGAAAGTGGAGAGAGTTTATCGAGCAAAAACGAAAAAGAAGAAATGAGTACAGAGTTTTAAGAGGAGCAATGTGAGGATGGAGTATAAAACGAAAGAAAGACTTGAAATAAATTCAGAATACGCATAATCTTCGTTAAAACGCTTACGCCAAAACCGAAACGTCGAGAAACCGCAATGATGAAATCTACCAATGATGAAGGAGCAAAACTTGATCTACACATTTTAGTTTGGTTTTAGTACATACCGTAAAATGGGGTGTATAGGAACAGCGGGGTCAATCGGAACAAAACTTCCCGACCGTACAAAGAAATTCTTCATAAATATACTATTGAGTATTTTTCGCCATGAATTTTTTTGTAGAAAGGTAAGATCATAGGAAGTAGGAAAAAATTACTTTTGTCAATCTGGCAACGCTACTGGCTTCTAAAGAGGGCTGCACGTTGAATGCTAGAAAACATCACATTTTCATAGACTGCAAAACTTCATATGCAAGAACAAATCTTCTTATATTTAAAAACTATGAGTGGTATGTTTCAATTGCACATGTATCTGAACAACAGAATACCACATTAGAATTTACATTTTTTATCAATTGTGTCATAAAAGTGAAGAATTCTGAAAAATGCCATAGGAAAAAAATTTGCGGGGTGAATCGGAACACTTAGTTCTGTTGTTCCAATTCAAACTTATTTGAAGGAAACTGTTTGAAAAATCAAGATTCTAACCCTAATTCTTCTAATCAAGACAAGGACATGGATTTATTACTGTTTATCCCTTCTCGTGAGCAACTAGATCTTAGAATGACAAAAGTTGCAGATTTCAAAAGATTTTTTCTCCAGGAGACTTCTTTTTACTTAAAATAAAAGGGGGAAAGTCACATAGACTTTATGTAGTAAACGTCTAGCACACAGACAGTGATGAATAAGCAAAAAAATCTTTCAGGACAATCCCCGAAACCCAGAAATTTCAAAAAACTAAAGAAAAGGTAGAGTTCATCCCAGGAGATGTTATGAAAAAACTTAAGCCAAGTCACCATTGCTAGTTTTAAGGACAAGTACATATTTGTGGACGACATGAGTGACTTCCATTCATGTTAAATCTTTGTATTTCAATTCAAAAGTATTTCTTAAAATTACTTTTCATTTTTCATAAGTTCAAAATTATTTTGAATTTTCACAAATTATAAACGTTTACTGGTACTGAAATTATACATTTATTTGACAGTAATTATCTGTTCTTATTCTCCCCCATCAATATTACTCATGTTTGTGAGACCTATTACAGATTAAATTGAAAAAAATAAAAATTTTAACAAGTGTTCCGATTGACCCCTATCAGCGGGGTGATTCGGAACACCCATAATTTGCTATATATTTTAATAGTAATTGTTCAAAATCTTTTGTCTTTGCTTGGAATATCAAAAGTAAAGCAAGACCGAAGTTTTTGCCCAAAAAATAAAATTAAAAAAAAATCTTTTAACTGCTTTTTTTACAAACAAAGCTGAAAAGTGTTCCGATTAACCCCATTTTACGGTACTACTTCTGGAGTGTTTTCAAAAATGTATTGCATTATATAAGAGTAGAGTCCTGAGCAGGGCCGCCGAGAGGTTTACCGGGGCCCCGGAGCAAAGTACTGACATGCGCCCCCCCCCCCCTTCCAAAAAAAATCTTCAATACTAAGACAACTTACGTTCGGTGCAGTGAAGAAAAATAATAGTATTTCGTATTTGCTAATTTTTCTTCCAATTTTATATTTTTGTGTGTTTTACATTTTTATAATCTGCTCGTGTACTGTACTTAAGTATACTATGATATAAATTTGTATGAAATAAATCAGAAATATATAACACAAATTTACAAATAATATTCCTACTTCAATTTACTAATAACTATTAATAAATCTATCACTACTTCACAAAATTAATAATACATATTTACATAAATTACACATGTATGTGTTTTAAAATCCTTTGAAAAAAATTACATTTCTTGACTATTAAAAGCGTTATTCCTCACTTTGAAAGTTCATTAAAACTTTCCATTGTACAAGTAAGAAATGCCTGGTAAGTACTACAGAAGATAGCCCCTAAGGCATTGGGCTACGAGCACTCGTTGCGTTGCTGTGGACACATGTAGATGCGAGATGTTTTTGCTTTGCCTACACAAAAATGAAGTTCAGTTAACCAAAAAAACAACCTTTTTTTTTAACTAGCAGCCCGGGCCACCTCTTGAGCCGGGCCCCGGGGATTTTGCCCCTGCTGCCCCCCCTCTCGGCGGCCCTGGTCCTGAGTTCTTGTTCTGCGTATAGTTCAAGCGAAAAAGCAAAGATATGTAGTCTTTGAAGGCTGTTTTGTGCGACAAATGATGTTTCCATCAAAATGGAATCGCCCATCAGTACGTTTATGAATTAATTTTACCATAGACGCAAGGAAACCAAATATTCATACTAACCCATATTATACGAATAATACATACGTTCCAATCATTGCCGTAACCAGATTTTTGTTTTGGGGAGGGTTTTATACAAACACATTTCTCGCGAAATCTATATGATCAATCAAATTTATTTCATTTCTATATTCTGTTGATTTTTTGCATTATGTTATTTAAATGAGGGGGAGGGGGTGCTTCTTTAAGGGCATTGACATGAGTAAATGTAAAAAGCAAGTTGGTATATTAAATAAAGGGGAAAAGTTAGATGCCTAAACTACCATTGTTAAATAATCTATGTATTTTTAACTACTCAAAAGAATTGATACGGGTACTCATTTACGTGCATTCAAAGTAATACTTCTTAAATACATATTTCATGACACTTTTAAAATATTTTGAATGCAGAGTGGAGCTTTCAAATGTGAAGAATTTTGGGGATTTTGTACGCACTTTCATAATTTGAAGAAAGACTGCATTGTTTTTAAGAAATTATGTTCACAATTGCAACAATAAAAATGAACATAAAGCACTGATTTTTTTCAATTATTCAATGATAATAATTCCATTTTTCAAATAATATTGAAAAATAAATAAAAAAATAAAATATCAATAAGTATTTCCGCCAAAGAAGTATAATGGGAAAGCATTTTTTAAGATAGTTCTGAAAAATTTCGGAAGGGTTTTGAACCCTAATAACCCACCCCTTAAATACGGCCCTGGTTCCAATCTGCCCATCATTTATAAAGCCAAAAAAAAAAAAAATGTCATTTCAACTTTTATATTCAATTTAGGAAAAGAAGCCCACACAATAGGATCACTTCCACTCGGAAGTCTCAAAAAAAAAAAAAAAAAAATCATAATAATAAGAATAAAAACTGGAAAAGCCATTTAACTTTAGGAACAATAAGAAGGTACCCTTTCGAACTACAGCAGTTGGTAGAAGAACGTAATGCGAAGAGATAGTTGAAACGTCGTGGCTGATTGAATTACGCCGGCCATTTCCTGAAACATTGATTAAATGAGAAAAGAGTTCGCTGAGTAGTTCCCAGAGAAATGGAACATATTTTTAGCAACTTGATTTACTCCGGGAAGGGCTTCTACATTCCATGCCGTAATTTCTAATTTTCTTCACGTTTGTTAATTTTTTACGGCCTATGTTTTATCCATTCAGCATTTTCACGTTTATCATATTTTTACAAGTAAAAATATTAATGTTTGGACTATTTTACAAACTAACTTGAAATAGAAAACCATTTTTTTTTGTGATTATAATAGGTTTTCGTTTGATGCATTGTACTTGATGTGTTTTTAGGTTCGTTTGGCACTTCGAGCGGCAGTGCCAATACTTGGATCAAAGAGAGAAAGCAACAGATTAAATACATTTTGTGTTTTTTTTACTCACTTTGAGAACTTATGTCACATGACGAAGGCAATAAATTATTGGTAACAAAAGACAATGCTTTCGCTTTTCACTTAGTTCCACAACAACTATTTATTTCAAATACTGATCAAAGCAACAATATTCAGTTTTTGCATCTGTTACAATCCCTACTGAGTGCATACGGAGTTCAATCTGGTTAAATTCGTGAGTCCGAAAGTCCTGCGGTCGGTTGCTAGCTAGCAGTTACCATGGGTGCAGGGCTCCTGGCTAATTTCCCTGCTTTTCCGAACTATTCCGAAGAAGGAGGTGGAAATAGATGTTGCTGCAATCTATCGACCGAGGTCAATGCCGAATGGTTAAACCAGGGCAAAAAAAATTCATGGGTGACCGGGGGGGGGGGGGTGAGGGCTTGCTATGTGTTAAAATTTTTTGAAAATTTAATTATAATCCATGTTAACTGAGGGAGTGCATGAATGGACGAAGTTTTGTATTGTGCTCATTCTAATTTTTTCCTTTATTTCTCCCCCGAAAACGAGATCTACAACCTCGAATGCATGTAAAAGTTTTTAGTTTGATTACAATACTTCGTATGCTTCTTAGGTGGTCTTAATAACGTAAAATTACTCTGTTCATGGCGTCTATTAAAAACAATATGAGAGAAACTAAACAAATTTCCAGATTTTTGGGATGGTTATTTTTATTTTTTAACATTAGGAGAGAACCTTGGACATCAAGTAATATGCCAGAATTTTCAAACCCAAACTTTGCACATATTGCATACACTCACACCATCAATCGAGATAACAAAGATCAAGTGAAGGTATATAAGGAGAGGTGAGCATGTAAAATGTAAACTGATATGTTTGAGAAATAGAGCAGAAATGAGCATCATACACAATCACGACAAAAATAACTTCCTTGCACCAATTCAAAATACCGCTAGGAAAAAGCTGCTAGAAGCAGAAGACACGGGCAAACCGAAAACTTGGAAGCAGGTTCTCTCTCTTCACCCTTCCCGCGGCTCTTTAATTCCAACTGCGCGTCCCACAGATCGACATGACAACTGTTTGCGTCCATTTTCTTTCATTACTGCAGCTTCGGTGACGCTATCTGTTGAATCACGACCGCCCTGATCAACGAAACAAAACAAAAAAATACCCATTGATGTGAAACGGAAGCCCATGTCGGCAATATCCGGCATCTATCCGACAAAAGAGAGGTGGATAGAGACACGTCATAGCGACGCAGAGGTCAAGAAAACATCAATAACCACCAGGAATCTATTTTCGCCCGTCGTTTCATTAAACTACCTCCCACCAGCAGCATGAATCAGCTCAACTCCGCTCGCAGATTCAGCCCCGATTAATTGCGAAGGCGGCCCATAACTCAATGCGGATTAATAAGGACGTTTTAACGTGGGGGATAACGGCCTCAAATGGGGGAGTGTGCTCCTCGAAGGCAGGATTTTTTTTTTCTCTCTCCACTTTCTTCTCGATTTCCGGCTGATTTATGTCGTTTTCCAGGCCCTTTGGGTGAAGTAAGAGCGTAATTAAAATCATTAGCGTCTTGTATTCTAATCACTGGCTTTGAAACGCGCTGTAGGTTCCGTTACGCACGAGGGGAGTTTTCTGTAGGAGCCATGTTTCAGGGACATGTCATGTTAAGTAGGAAGGGGACAAGGGAGTCAATTTTCCCTGAAACTTCTCCCTCTTTATCGCTGCCTCCCGCATTTTCGATAATCACTGACAGACTGCAGATCTTTCTCCGCCTGAATCGACCACCACGAGAAGGAATAAATGATTCAATCGGCCCCGAGAACATGGTTATTGGCAGCTTTTTCTTTTTTATAAAAAAATCCGTTATACAGTAAATTCTCCTTACAGCGAACTTCTAGGGATCGAACATTTTGTTTGTTGTGACGAGAATTTTGTTGTGATGGAGTTCAAACAAAGTAATGGCAATTAAATCGGGACTGAACTTTTATGTCGTTGAAATGAACATTTCCTTGTACACTGCAAATAATAAACTGTTATTTTTACATTATAATACTGGCAGCAGAGGTTCCAGTTTAAAACTGTAAAAGCACATTAATAAACTGTGAAACTAGAAATTTTACAGTTATTATTGCAAAGCAGTAATTTTACACTTTGTTACCACAATTTTACTGTTCATTATACCACGAAATTATTTGTATTTTACTGTAAAAATAACAGCATAATACTAGCAGCATAGATTCCAGTTTAAAACTGTAAAATGCACAGTAATAAACTGTAAAATTAGCAATTTTACAGCTTGTTACTGTAAAATTAGCAATTTTTACAGTTTGTTACCATAAAATTAGCTGTATTATACTATAAAAACAACATTCTTGTTTTTTACAGTGTATTACTATTTGCTGCGATGAAATTTTACTGCAATATAAAATTGGGTCACATGTAGTTACTAGGGGAAGACCGCCTATATTGGACCCCCTAAGAACAGGAGGCCTGTGTCGCTCAATGTGAAGCAAAACAGAAATACAAAATAGGGCATCGCAAGCTAAGTTTAATCAGGAACCGCCCTAGGAGCTTATATTTTCTAAAAATATGGAAATTATTTTTAAAAAAATTATCTTACAAAAAGTTGCAAAAGTCCACTTTAGGAATATATGCGCCTATTTTGAACCATGCGCTTCCTAAATTGGACCGTACCAGGAAATCATAGAATAATTTATATTTGAACTATACATCTTTTTTCCAGGATTTGCAATGGAGTTTCTTTTGCTTCGGTCTTATTTAGGCAGTGTTGATACACTCACCGATAGCATTTCATGCATTTAATCATGTTTTGCGCTTCATCTCTATGACAAATATTGCAATAACAATTGTTTTGTGCAGTTTCTTGCTTATTCTTGTGTGACTTTTTCTGTTCTATGTTTCTTTCACACGGCGTTAGAATGATTGCTGAGATAGCCTTCCTTTTGTGTTTTCTATTTTTTAGGTAAATTGATATGTGAGCCTGGCCTTTACAAAATCATAGTTGAAGTTGACAATCATGCTTTGATGCGAACTATCCGCTGATTATGCAGAGCTTGTACTAATTTAAGTCGTAGCTAGTTCTTGTGCATGGTGTACAACAGTACATCTTACACCGAACATGTAGCCTGCTTACTTTGAGTAGTTTTATCTGGACTACTTACCTCGAACTCTGCTCCAGCCAAGTCAATGCCGCTAAACACATGTCAATTAACAGGCCAAACTCCTGTTCTTTAGAATTAACTCACAACATTTACCATGGCCTTGATTGAGGTTTACCCATAAAAGTTACCAAACAGTTCTTCTATTCGATATTGGGTAATGGATCTCATTGGATGTTCTCGCATCCATGTATCACACACCCGATTAAAATATGTAGACAGAGGCTGAAAAAAGATAACATCTTGCATGGTGTGATTTAAGATAAAGCATTATTATATCGCTCTCGTTAACCAAGTTTATTGCATCTATGCTCTTGGTTTAACGGTTTTGATGAAATATTGTATCAATTGTGTGAGTTATCGTTTGTGATCCAACCTTTTTTTTTAGCCAAGCATATTGCTCACTAGGGGGTGCTTTTACGATAAGTAAATACATGGAACGTATTCTTTTGAAAATAAGCATGAGGACGGAGGAAGGTGTAGCAATTCTGTTGCACTCATGCAGCAAATAGCAAGTGTGTTTCTAACACGTTCACCACACATTACTGCTCCATCCTGGTGTGTTACTTTTGTATGTCGATATATTTTGGGGCTTTTGGGCAGTGAAAAGACCGGTTTCATCTACATTGAACATTTTAGTAGCATATTAATTGTTTCTTTTTAAAATCTTTTCGAGCAAATCGAAGAATTTCATTTTTTTTCCTCGGTAAACCAGCATAAATTTTATTTAAATTAATTTCTACGTTTAACAACCTGAAACTGCAACTTAATGGAAAAAGAGAAAAAAAAACAATTATTTCAAGAATTTGCAGCTTCTAGAAAATGTGCTTGATAAAAAAAAAATGAATATCGTGAATAGGTGTTAAAGTATGCTTAAAATAATCTTAACTACGCTATTAAATCAGATGAGTCACTTATTTAATGTTGCAATTAATGAAAAGTCTTGCTTAAAATCATATTCTTAAATTGGACCACCGGTCCAATATAGGAAAAATTTTTCGGTCCAATAAAGGAAAACATGCCATTTTTTATTCTTCAGCTTATTTCTCTGTCAAAAATTATCACAACCGCGCATGTAAATACATAGATGTGATCCTTATTGAACACAGATTATTATGCTATAACAGCAGTTTACCTCAGCTTACAAGTTTTAGTACTATCTTACTAGGTACAAGTCCGCAAAATAAGATTTTACACGTTTTCAACATAAATCATGCCGTAACTCACGCTACACAGTTCGAAGACTGGTGAAACTTCATACAACATTGATTTCATTCCTAAAACTTTATGTATCTACCGTTAAAGTTTAGCATAGATCTCTGTACTATATTTTAAGCCCGAGGTCCAATTTAAGCAGTGGTCCAATATAGGCGGTCTTCCCCTACATTCGACTACATTGGACTACACATTAGTCATGTCACAAAGTCTCTTTGAGCTTTTATAAGTGATTCCAATTGGAATCACGGAATGATATATCAAGTGCTAATGCTAATAACCATGGCAAGGCGTTCATAACCAAGCAAGTTCTCAAAAAATGCCCTTAAAAAAGTAAAGTAAAAAATAAATAAAAATCCAAAACAATAACAAAAAAAAGTAAATAAATAAATAAAAAATGAATATGTACAAAGGGATGGCGTATTTAGGAAAATAAAAAAGATAAAAGAGTGAGTAGTCTTTAATGTACTTGCTTATAACTTCGCTATTAAAATGAACACATTTGTTTAAAGAATTGGCATTAAAGCTTCGAAAAACAGAACAGAACTTACTAAATGTTTATCTGGATCTATGACGGTGTCACCAAAATTACCCGAATTTCCAGAACATCAATATGGAATTTGCTCACCAGGCCACTTCTTTCATTAATTATGGCTTTTTCCCCTCGCCTGTTCAAATAGCACTTCCGAAAAAAAGAACACCCTTTCGTAGAAAAAAAGACTTATTTATTTCAATATTTATTCGGAATCAGTAGAAATGAGCGAAGCAATCTTCAGTTATCAGTATTTTCTTTTCCATAGAGAAAAGCTCACTTTCGAAAAACACGACAGCTTACAATTTCTATTTTCTTGCGTTTTTGACATTTTTCACAATGTAACTGAGATTTTTAAAAAGCGTGTATAGATATTTCTAAGCTTTTACACTGCAAAAAGTAAGTTGTTGTTCTAACAGTTTTACAGTTTACTACTGTAAAATTTCTGTAAAATTAGCTGTATTATACTGTAAAAACAACATTCATTTTTTAGTGCAGAAGACAATTTAGATTTGGCTAATTTTTAAATTTATTACTTAGACCACTACTCCGTTTTAAAGCCATAAGTCCCGTCTATGCAGCCATATCGATAATTTACGTTATTATAGTACTAAAAACTTATAGTAATTACTAAAGAGGTATTATTTTCAAAATTATCAATATTATTGCTTTCAAAGGAGAAAAAAACTTAAAATACTAATAATACTATATCTTTCATTCCACATATTTTTGTGTTATTTTTTAGATTATTTCTTTATTTTGAATATAATGAGCATAATTTAAGAACAAATTTCAGTTGAAGGCACTTATTTTCCAAAAATCATCATCAACATTAGGAGTTTTATTATTGTTGTTGCTGTTTTAAAGAAAGTGTTTTGCTTCGAAGAAACTTTAAAAACGTAATCGTATTATTATACAATGCCATAATTTTCTAAACTGTAATTCTGCTTGACGTTTCTGAATTAGTCATTAGTCTCAATTCTCAATTAGTCATCTTTAAGCGAACTTTTTTAACTCGACAGCACTTGTTTTCAAATATCGTTAGCTATTTTGTTGTAAAAATAATACTAATAATAATAATAAAAAAAAAAAGCTTTTCAACATGAAAATATTTAGAAAATATCGCAATTTTGTTTAAATAATTTTGCATGCAGGACAGATTGTTTTCGGGAAAGTTTAAATTGACACCTAAGAAGATCTTAAAATAATGATGATTTTAACAAATGTCAGAAACAATATTATTTTAATTTTACTATCTTTGAAACCTGTTTCTCTCTGATTATTTTTCCTTTTTCTTGCATTAACTAGCATAATTATAGTTGATAATGGATAATTATTAGGATTTATCCCGTTTTTGATAAAGCTACGTTTAAAAAATTTCTCACTAAATAATACGAGGTAAAGGGATCTGTCCTACACTCGAAGAATATATTCTCAGCATAACACAACGACATTACAATTCTTTAACCATGTGCAATTGAAAATTTTTTAATAACGCTTGCAATAATAATTGTAGGAACACGGGTAGGGTCGAAAGTTTTAATAAGAATCCATTTATATCTTTTTGTCAAGTTTTATTTCACATTCAACACATAAAACAAACAAGAGGACAATAGAGCCGGTTACACAAAAATGCAAAGTAAAAAGAACCAAGTAGAAGTTAAAGTTATTGTTTGGCTCGCATATAGCGCCATCTCTAAATTAATGGTGCAGTTACAACAATAATAACACTTCTTTTTTTTCAACGATCTTTACTGTTTCAATTAAAATTTTAAGACAAAACATTCTTAGCAATCATTGCACGTGAAAAATTAAATACTGCTACTATGGACTAAACAGTAACAAAGAAACAAGACCTATTTTCATTGTTTGAATTAAAAAATATGAAATTATTTCCTTATGCTTGTGACTGTAATTACATTTTTCAATCTACAACCCATGCAATTCTTAATCACTTCCATTAGTTTTTACAATATGAACTGTAAAGTTTATTCCCAGGACAATTTTTTTTAAAACTAAAAGAACATCAGACTAGATATTTATGTTTACTAAACATCAGTTCTCACCCACATGCGGTTAATGGCTCTCCATTTCTTTCGTGACGGTGACAATAGAAAGTGACCTTTTAAGCTACTTTTACAGACTACTCTTGGTTTATGTGTCAATCCTTGCCTTATTTTGTGGTAGTGTTTAAACAGTGTTTCGTTCGTATTTATGAATTGTTTAAATCTCCTTAATTTGCCAAGCAGCCATTTTCCAAAAATAACTAGTCCTTTTTGCCGCTTAAGGTATTATAAATTGGATCCTTCGAAGAAAATCTTGATCACTAAACGAACAATTCACAAAACTCATAACAACACAGGAGAACCCTTCCCACAAAATTCGCAATCGCAAAAAAGAACCTTTTACAAAACTCAACAAAGAAGAAGACTAGAAAAAGAACCCCTCACAAAATTCAAAATTGCAAAAAAAGAACCTTTTACAAAACTTACAATCTCAAAATTGAACTCTATAACTGTCGGACTATTCACAAAATAATTAGAATTTAACTACACAAAACAATTAAGCCTGAAATGCGTTATTTTTTCATTTTTGTAGCATACATTTTTTTACCAGATTAATATAATTCCTTTTTAGTTTTAATTAATTCATTTTGAAGTTTTTCAAAGAATAATGAATAAATTTCCCAAAATTCGATTTGTTTCCCCTCTCTCTCTCTCTCACACACACATACACACACACACACAAACAAATAAATAAATAAAAATAAAAATATGTATAGAAAGAAAGACATACACATATGAGGGAGTTTAACCATCAGTTAAAACCTCTATTGAAGCGTTTAAGATTATAGACGGTACAGCATTTAACCAAGGTGCCTGGAAATTCTGATAGTGGAAAAACTGTAGACAGTCTGGAAAATATTAGTAGCCCACAAAATAAATATGATTTATGATTGAAAACGGTGTACGCAATTGTTTGATAGATATAATTTATTGCTTTATAATTTAAAAAAGTCGTGAGTTTCTGTTAAAGTTGAGATATTGTGGTTTTTCTTCATTTCATGAATTTCAACGCTGTTTTAACGTATATAACCTCTGGGATTGGCAAACAAATGTCTGGTGGTGCATTACTGAGTATCTTAAAAGAGGAACAAAATTGTTTGATAAACATGTTAATTTCTGGTTTCATTCTACACCAGAAAATGCAGAAAAATCAAATCAACCAAAACATAAACGTTCTCACCGCAAAAAATGAATGTTGTTTTTACAGTATAATACAGCTAATTTTACTGCAATAAATTGTAAAATTGCTCCTTTTACAGTACTAAACTGTAAAATTTCTAATTTTACAGTAATAAACTGTAAAACTGCTATTTTAACAGTTTATTACCGTGCATTTTACAGTTTTGAAATGGAACCTCCGCTGCTTGTATTATGCTCTTGTTTTTACAGTATAATACAGCTAAATTTTCCGGCAATAAACTGTAAAATAGCTAACTTTACAGTAAGAAACTAAAATTACTAGTTTTACAGTTTATTACTGTGCATTTTACAGTTTTTAATTGGAATTTCGGCTGCCAGTATTATACTGTAAAAACAACAGTTCATTTGTTGTAGTGCGTACATCAAGTAGTCATCGCCAAGCACAAAGAGCTTGTAGGGGAACATAAAACGAAGAGTCCATTATGTAAAAAAAAAGATCGGTGGGGGGGGGGGGGGAGAAAAATTGCCCATCTTTAGTGACACCATATACGTATAAAACTCATAATAAACTAGGACACAATGTTCCTTAAAAATATCATCACGTACTTCATCACTCGGGCCAGTGAAAGTAAAATTGTTGCACGGAATAAAAAAAGAAAGAAGAAAAAAAATCCCTAACGTATGGAAACCTCTCCGGGTGATGAATGGCGGTAATCAGTGGGAGGTATATTACGAGCACCCCTCCTATCTGTGGGTCTCGTCAATGGGGGAGGGGGGGCTAAGTACCACATCCATCTCCTGATCACATAAGGTAGCGCGCACCTTACGCGAACAAGTCGTGTCTTATTAAATAATCAATAGCATTGTGCTGGGGAAAATGCATATATGCCGGACGATTTGCGTGACTGGGTCTACTGATGAGGAGGAGCTTTGTCGTTTGGGAGGCTGCATCCGCGGTGCTCCAGAAGTTCCGTGGGATGAGGGAGGATGGAGAAAAAAAATTTCTTGCTTTTTTAGCACACTGCAAGAAATAAGTGTTGTTTTTACAGTATAATGCGGCACATTTTATGGTAATAAACTGTAAAACTTCTAGTTTTACAGTAATAAACTATAAAATTTCAAATTTTACAGTAATAAACTGTAAAATTCCTAATTTACAGTTAATTTATGTTTACTTTACAGTTTTAAACTGGAACCTCTGCTGTCAGTATCATACTGTTGTTTTTACAATATACTATAGCTTATTTTATGGTAATAAACTGCAAAATTTCTAATTTTACAGTAATAAACTGTAAAATTGCTAATTTAACAGTTAACTACTGTATACTTTGCAGTTTTAAACTGGAACCTCTGCTGTCAGTATTATACTGTTGTTTTTACAACATACTACAGCTTATTTTATGGTAACAAACTAAAATTTCTAATTTTACAGTAATAAACTGTAAAATTGCTAGTTTTGCAGTTTACTACTGTGCATTTTATTGGAACCTCTGTTTCCAGAATTATGCCTTAAAAACAACAGTTTTAAAGTATTATAAACCGAACTTTAGATTTTTTTAAATTTTGCCCTTTTGTGTACTTTTTGCGGAAAATCAAGCTTTGCTGATTTAAACAAGAAGTTTCGTTCAGAGCTAAACGAGCCTACTCTCCCATACATCAGCTTTTATATATTGGGAAAAAAAATATATTCACAAACTCAAATACGGGAATGAAATGTCCTCGCTGAGATCTTTCGAGAGAAAAAAATGTGTTCGAATCGGACTGATCATTCAAAAGTTATTAGGGGGTGTGTCAGACAGACCGACTGACACACATATCCCCCATCTCAAAACCCTACTTTCCGATATTTTATTCTTTGATATTTATTTTTATCTTTTTATTCCTTTTTGACTTATTTTGGCTTGTTTTAAGATGCGTTAAGCCACTTTTAATTCGTTTTTTTTTGTCTTTGTTTTATTTTAACGGAAAAATAGACCAAAAGTGAGTAATAAATAAATAAATAAATAAAGCAAAATTTATTTCGATTTTTATTGAACATGATACCCAAATACAGGGCTGTGAAGTTGGAGGGAAAATGACCGACTCTGGCTCTGACTCAGACTCCTTCAATAAAAAACAAAATCTGTCCGGCTCCACTGACTCTTACTCTTTAACTCTCGCAGAGTTGTAAACTCGGATGGAAAATGGCCGACTCCGACTCTTGGAATTTTAACTCCTGGATCAGACTCCTTTACACTAGATTCAATCCGATACCGACTCCGTAGTCAAGCACAGAAACTCGAAATAATTGAGAAAATTTGATTGAATTCCAATTAACTCTTATCATTTATCAAGTAACTGCAGTGAAAATATTTCAATCATTAATACTTCCTAAATAGAAAAACCCATGGGAACAGCCTTTTTTCACTCTCTAATAATAAGATATGAAATTAATTAAAGTGAGGTTTTGTGTTCAATTTTATGGTCCAGTAAATTTCAAGGAGAAATACATTAAAGAGTGGGGTAAGATCGGAATGTAGATTGCTGCCGGGTGACTTAATTATTGGCGTTCTCTTACTAGTTGAATTCATTGAGTGTATATTACAGTGAATTCTAACTTATGCGCCGGCCCAAGGGACCAACAGAAAAAGGCGCATAATTGATAGAGACGTATAAGTGAACAAGCCTATTTAAAGGACTAAAACTCAACATAGGTTCTGATGACAGAGTGAATAAGAATGTTTCTATAGAAAAGGGACATATTACTACAGTTTGATAATTACTGTAATGTAATTATAATGATAAAGAGAAAACAAAAGTTGGAACATACCTAATTACAAACTGTTTAAAACGATGCATAATAGATAATTGTCCCTCTCCGAACTCTAGTTCATGCGGAAAAAATGCATTCCGTGAGCAATAAAGGCGAAAGATTAAAGAGGAAACTAAACAAAAATGCTTTTTTTTAAAGAAAATAAATAAATGAAGCAAAATTTCATACATTTTAGTTAAAATTCGGCGCGTAAGTGAAATATTTATCTTGAGAGAGACGCATAAACGAACGATACTATCATTATTTTCCTATGGAGTGAGCTGGAACCATTTAAAATCGTCGTATAAGTGAAAAAGGCGCATAAATGAGGCGGCGTATAAGTGAGAGTTCACTGTATTTGTTTTATGAAACAAACTCTTAAAGTTTTCTTCTCTTAAGCTATTCGTATTTGTTTTAGTAACTGTCATGAAATCTATGTTTAAAACACCTGAATTATATGTTTACTATTGTTAACCCCCGACGTAACAAGAAGGGGTTAACAATATAATTATTATAATTTTGACGTGTCTGTGTATCTGTCTGTGACACTCTACAGACTTAACGAATGACCCGATTTTGAAAAAAAAAATAAGACCTTAGAAAATTTTTGCTTTGAAAAAAATGTACAAGTTTTCAGCTACTAAATGTCATCAGATATTTATTTTTGGATAAGTGAATTTCTTCACTTTTATACGAAAAGACAGCACTAAATATGATACCATTTACCGAATAAATACACATTAAAAAAATATGGAGATATCCCCCCGTTTACAACGAACGAAACAAATATGAACCGAAATCTGGCTTCACTGCAGAGTTAGTGCACTGGTAATAGAACAAAATTTACATGGCATTGCTTTTGATCCAGGCTTGTTAACGAATTGAATATACTTAAGCTATTTGGTAACCAAATTTCATTACAAAATAGTCATTTAGGGGGGGGGGGGCAGGGGGGTCAATTGACCCCCCCCCCGACTTTGGGAAATCAATGTAATGGCATACAAGTGGGCGTGGTTTTTTGCCACGTTTTGGTTAATTTTACATTGTGTATGCACCCTTTGCCCCCCCCCCTGGAAAAATTCGAAATAACGTCCCTGTTACAAAATAATATACATTTGAAAAATGTAGCTTAACTTAGGAATTTAACTTAGCTTAGTTAATTAAGCTCCTTAATTTATAGTTTGTCTCAAACGATTTTTCAGCAAATTGGTAGTTTACGAGTGTTGAAAAAAGTGAGCAACTTCGCATTAAACCACGCAACGAATTGTGCACAGCAAAAAATAGATGCCCAAGTAGCATCAACTCATCGGATTTTGCTCGGCCGATCAACAAACTCCTCGTAAACTGATCCTGTAACGCACGATGACATCGTTCCGATCAGTATCCGAGCACGGTTTTCGATGAGCTACTTTTCATCGGAAATCGATATCCTTCCGATCAACTTTCCCGATGAAAATAAGATGAGCTATATTCCATCGAAAAACGATATCCTTCCGATCAAGTTTCCCGATGAAATTAATCGGCACGGGACTGTTCTGCTCGTAAATTGCTCCAAATCTCATCGTATTCTCATCGGATTTTGCTGCTCGGATTCTGCTCGGCCGATGAGACATATTGGATCATCGGCCGATGAAAATTTCATCGGGTTTCGATGAATGGCCGATCATCGGCCGATGAGATGATGCTGCTAGGGTGTTCTTTTTATAGTATAATATAGCTAATTTTATAGTAATTTTACAGTAATAAACTAAAATTGCTAATTTTACTGTTTCTTACTGTACATTTTACAGTTTTGAACTGAAACCTCTGCTGCTAGTAATATATTGCTGTTTTTACAGTATAATACATCCAATTTTGTAGTAATAAACTGCAAAACGGCTAATTTTGCAGTGATGAATTATAAAATTGCTAATTTTACAGTTTTACAGTTTTAAACTGGAACCTCTGTTTCCGGTATTTTTCTGTAAAAACAAGTTTTGTTTTTTTGCAGTTGGTGGAATAGTTTCAATCAATCAAAATTTCGAGAACTTATTTTCAATTGCCCAATTTTAAACTCAAGTTCTCAATTTTAAAGTCTTAATTTTTGGTGCATGATTCTCTGCCATTTCTGTTTTCACTTTTTTTCAGGCCTCCAGACAGCAATAAGCCTTTCCCGGAATTTTCTGGGTGAGTCAAGATTGATCCCGAATCGTCTGATATCGAACAAAAGAGGAACACCCCGGCCGCCCACATCGAGCGGCAAGGTCACGCCCGGCAGCGCCATCTCGCGGCGAGGCGAGGAGTTGAGTGCACCTGGGTCGTCGCCCCGATCGACTCCCCCTCCGTTCCGACCCCCTCGCTCTCCGTCTCCCACCGGTGTTACTCTTGTACCACTGGAACTGCATTCTTCTTGTGCTGGTGGTCTCGGGTTTATTATTTCTCTCTCTCCCCGAAAGGGTTTCTCCGGAATTATTTTCTTATGATTAGCTTGTTCTTTTGTTTTCCATCAAGGAGCTGGGAGAAATGGCGGGAGACGGCCGATTGATATTAATACACTCAACGTTTAATTCTTTCCAATAAGTAAGAGCTACGCTGCAAATAAAAATTGTTTCTACAGTATAATACAGGCAACAGAGGTTCCAATTTAAAATTAAAATGCACCAGTAATAAACTAAAATTAGCAAGTTTACAGTTTATTACTGGAAAATTAGCAATTTTATTTTATTACTGCAAAATTAGCAATTTTACAGTTTATTTCCATAAAATTAGCTGTATTATACTGAAAAACAACAGTATAGTACTGACAGCAGAGGTTCCAGTCTAAAACTTTAAAATGCACAGTAATAAACTGTAAAATTTGCAATTTTACAGTTTATTAACGCAAAACTAGTAATTTTCCAGCTGAATGTTTATAAAACATTGAACTAAAAAGCTCAACTGATTCCCCAGTTTTAATAGTACTAATTTGCGGATATATTCTGAAGTTTGGTTTCACTTAAAAAAAATTATGCCTATAATTTTCATAATAATGTGTGTGAATGGGATTTAAAGGGGGGATTATGGGATTTAAGTATTGGGAAAAAGTAAGATTTTCAAAAATATTCTTTTCTCCTCACGTTATTAAATGAGAACTTAAATCTGGCTTCACTGCAGAAGGAGTACTTCGGCATGAACAAAAAATTTACAGGAGATCTTCTGTTCCAGATGGTTATCGAATAAAACTGAAATCTGGCTTCACTGCAGAAGGAGTACTTCGGCACAAAAACAAATTTACAGGAGATCTTTCGCTCGGGATGGTTATCGAATAAAACTGAAATCTGGCTTCACTGCAGAAGCAGTACTTTGGCACAAAAACAAAATTTACAGGAGATCTTTCGCTCCGAATGGTTATCGAATAAAACTGAAATCTGGCTTCACTGCAGAAGGAGTACTTCGGCACAAAAACAAAATTTACAGGAGATCTCGCTCCAGATGGTTATCGAATAAAACTGAAATCTGGCTTCACTGCAGAAGCAGTACTTTGGCACAAAAACAAAATTTACAGGAGATCTTTCGCTCCGAATGGTTATCGAATAAAATTGAAATCTGGCTTCACTGCAGAAGGAGTACTTCGGCACAAAAACAAAATTTACAGGAGATCTCGCTCCAGGTGGTTATCGAATAAAACTGAAATCTGGCTTCACTGCAGAAGGAGTACTTCGGCATGAAAACAAAATTCACAGGAAAGGTTTTTGTCCAGAGAGCTTATATAAAATGACTTTATTGAAGACCAGCAAAAAGTTGCCTCAATGACAAATGAGTACTTTGGTAAGAAAACAACATTTCCAGGAAATATTTTAAGACCAGATAATTGTCAAATAAGAGTTTAAATCTGATTTCGCTATTTACTTTAAGCCCTAATCTCTCCACTTTGCTGCCCCCTATGTTTTCAATACCTTTATTGTGTTTTTTGTTATCATACGGAACAAACTCTCCGAAACTCGCACAGTTGTATAAAATCAGAAAACAATAATTTTTTCATCCTAAAACGAATTATTAGACTGTTTGAAAACTATCCTGCTGTTGAGTCATTCTGAGCCCCTACCGAAATGGGACGCGAAATTAATTACTTTTAATAAGAGTAGGGCACATTTAATGAATCAAAACATAAGTTAAATGTACTTAAAAAATCAAACATTCATAATTGGTGTGTAATTAACTTTTGAGATTATTTAAAAAGCTTTTTTTTTAAATTTGCCAGCACTGTTTTCAAAATATTTTAACCTAAGTTCTATGGGAGCTACGGAGTCGTATAATTGATCATTTTAAATAAAATTGTGTGCACTTATACACTTTAATGTAATATGCAGCTTGAACACAGTTTTGGACATTTTTTTTTCACAAAAATGTTAAAATTTAAAACTTAAAAATTTTCTTTAAAAGATAGTTCTTTTAAAAATTTTAAAAAAGAAAAACAAATATTTTAAGGCGTACAACTTTTTTTTTTAACTAGCTCATTTCTAACGTCTTTTAAATTGTTCATATCATATTTTTTGAGGGAGTATACACATGTTTCCATCAATATTTCTAATTGTTATTTCCAATTATAGAAAACACGTTACATATATATATCTGAAGCTCATAGTCATTTAAATTCATTACTAATTGCTGTGTTATTTATAAACAGAATGAAGAATTTATAAGTTATGTATCAAAGAAGAATGAAACACAACTAGGGAAGATTCTATTGTATTTTACTGTATCCCAACAGCATCAGTTTCACAGTTTGACTATTCATTCAAAGTAGATTGCAACATAAATATTTTCAGCAGCTTTGAATTGGAGCAATTTTCATATTTGGTAGAGAAATTCATTTTGCCCCTGATTGATTCCAGTTTGTTCACCAGAAGGAATTTTCTTATCCATTTTAGCTTCCCTCGAGCAAAAACCACAGAATTTTGTACCTTTTTTTTTTTCTCTTTGTTCTGAGTTGTGCATTTCTATGTTAATTTTCGTCAAAAATTGATATGCCATTTTCTACTTCACGACTCTTCGGGTTGATTTTGGAAAGATGTGGTGTTTATCAATTGCCAATCCGAGATTTCCCGCTTAAAAAACTATTTTTTTCTCCAAATTATTTTACAGAGAAAGCAAAAATTAATGTTTATTTATAGTACGAATAATTATTATTTAGATAAAAGATGATAATCCCATCTAACGTGATTGGTCTTTTAAAGTCACGTGGTGACATATTTTTTTCAACGCACATACTTATGAGTTAATGAACTTCGCTTATAACTATTATTTTCTCAATCAAACACAATAAATGCGCAATTTTCTATGCGTTTCCTTTTTTTCTCTCTCATTCCTTGCTGTTATTGTTTATTTTTAAATTCATTTTGTTCAAACCGCTACATCACTCCACCCGCCCCTTTTTTACTCATTTTTTTTTCAGTTCAGAGTTTTTCTTTCTATTTCATTATTTTTCGTGTTTATTAAAAAAAAAATGGTACTCATCAATTTTTATTCAAACTACTCCGTTTACACACGAAAAAACTTTCTCCAATTTATTTCTGAAAGAAAAGAAAAACCTAGTTCAAAATAGCGATGATGATTATTATTAAAAAAAAAATTTGATGATTGGTCAAGGCCATGATTTTTCTTTTAATATCACGTGCTTACAGATAACTATTATTCTCCCAATCGAGCACAACAAGTGCGCAGATGGGAATTCCACATTTCGCGAAAGAATGAGACTTGGAAACTTCCTCTCCGAATTCCTGCCGATGAGTCAAAATAAAAGCGCGTGGGGTCGAGCGAACGGACCTTCAAAGCGACCGGCGGTTGCGTCACGGCTTTCCTCACTCGGGCGAAACAACAATCGAAACAAACCAACCGTCGCCGCGCACGCAGCGACAGACGAGACGAGCCTCCGCCGCGCAGAAAAAGACGCGGGTTTTTCTGTTTTGGCGCGCTTTCTGGGCAGGGTCAGCACGCCGCACACAAAGAACCTTTTAAACGCGACACACGGTTGAAGGCCGAACGCAGACCCAGTGAAGCCGTCGAGATCGCAAGCCGTCGCGCGGCGGCCATTTTGTATCCCACGCTGCAGAAAATCAACTTGCTTTTACAGTATAATACTGGCAGCAGAGGTTCCTGTTTAAAACTGTAAAATGCACAGTAGTAAACTTTAAAAGTAGCTATCACCGTAAAACTAACAATTTTATAGTTTATTACCATAAAACTAGCTGTATCATACTGTAAAAGT
Source organism: Uloborus plumipes (assembly GCA_038373865.1). Taxonomy (NCBI): domain Eukaryota; kingdom Metazoa; phylum Arthropoda; class Arachnida; order Araneae; family Uloboridae; genus Uloborus; species Uloborus plumipes. The sequence goes on along the minus strand of JAXGGA010004135.1, from coordinate 40,930 downwards.
AACAGTAAAATACTGGCAGCAGAGGTTCCAGAATAAAACTGTAAAATGTGCACTGTACAGTAATAAACTGAAATTAGCAATTTTACAGTTTATTATTCTAAACTATTTATTACCGTAAAATCAGCAATTTAAGTTTATTTTTGTAAAATTACTATAAAATTAGGTTTATTATGCTGTAAAATCATCTACTTTTTGCAGTGTATCGATGCCTCGCTATGCTCTCTCTCCCTCTTTTCCCCTCCAGCTACACTAAAGCATCTGCTACCAACACCGCAACCCAGGGGTGCCCACAAGGGGGGGGGGGGGGTATTATGGCGCAAGTTGCGCCATCAAAATTTTTTGCGGGGGGGGGAGGGGATTTTTCAAAACTAATTTATTTATTCACTTATTTATTTAAATATTTATTGATTTTGGAATAAAAAATATTCATTAATTAATATTTTCAATTTAAATTAGTTCTTTTATTTCTTTATTATTATTATTATTTATTTATTTATTTTATGTGTGCGAGTGTGCTTGGAATGTCTGGAAGTGAAAAAAAGCGATTCTGTTCTACGCATAATTAGTACTTTTCGAAAATTAATAATAAATAAAAAAATAAATAAAAAGAGAGAATAAATAAATAATATTTAAAAAATAAATAAATATTTAAAAAAAAATAAATATTAAAAAAAATAAATATTAAAAAAATAATATTTAAAAAAATAAATACATAAAAGAGAGGTAAAAATAAAAATAAAAAGCACAAGAGGGTTGTGAAAATTGGGGGGGGGGGGATTTGCGCCATTGAGCTTGGGGGGGATGGGCACCCCTGCCGTAACCAGAAAACAGTTTGAGAGCAGAGAATCACGTGGATAAATATATAAGTGTAGGTATAATCGCCTAAAGCACCGTTGTTTCTTTCGAGAAGGGGTGATCATGTGCAATCATTCAGGGTATCTTTATCAAGTAATAAAGAAGAGTTTATGACAAAGAGTTTTTTAATTTCTGAAAATTTCACTCGTTTGCTTTACTTTTCGCTTCAAAACATATCACCAAATTTTCCCGCACATTTCATTGTGTGATCTTTCCATGATTGAAATCTGCCAAGACAATTTTCAAGCTGTTTCCTGTTTATGATTTATCTAGCTCAACAATTCCTAAAATTCAACTCCCTGGTCAAAATTGCAAGATGGCGGCGCAAAACCCCCAGAATAATTTGAAACGCATACCTTTCCAACATCTTTGGTCCCGGCTTTGCAACCATCGGTCTCCAAGGTGTGATTGTTACATTTTTTATGAGCTAAAATTCCTACTATAGTTTTTCCACTTTAATTTTTCCCTCTGAAACAAAGTATATGCAGTTGTTTTTGTTCAATTTTTTCTTTCCCTTCTCTTCTCTCTTTGGGGATTCATAAAAACATCCCAACATTTTAAAAATATGTATTTTTCTAGTTCCAACAGTCGCCCATCTGACGACTAATATTATTCAGTACACGAAGCTAAGGTCATTATTTCAAAACCACTTTGAAACACTCTCTGTTCGGAGAAATAAGTTGTAGAAATTCATGAGGCGACGATGAAGCTTCTTACATTTTTTATAAAATAAATAAATAAATAAATAAATAAATAAATAAAATAAAATAAACAATAAAAAAAATTAAATAAATAAAATAAATAAATAAATAAATAAATAAAATAAAATAAAAACTATTAAATTTGTACCAACCATTTCAGTGGCGTACTCAGGGGGTGGGCTGATAGGTTGCAGTCCCCTCGGAAATTTTCGACACAAATTTTGAAAATGAAAAATAATTTTTTTTTTGAAATCCCAAAATGAGCAAAGTTTTCAGAACAGATAACAAAGTGTAGAACAAGTGTGTGCAAGTTGCGCCATCAAAATTTTTGGGAGTTATTTTTTGAAACTAAATTATTTATTTTTCAAATTAATTATTAATTATTTTTTTTTATTTAAATTACTTATTTTATGTCTTTGTTATTATTTATTTATTTATTTTGCATGCGTGTGCGTGTGCTTGGAATGTCTGGAAGTGAAAAAAAAGCGATTCTATTCTGCGCATAATTAAAACCTTAAAAATAATTAATGATACTTAAAAATGTCATAGTTATAATTTAAAAATATAAATAAATAATATTTAAAAAAATAAATAAATAATATTAAAAATAAATAAATAAAATAAAAAAGAGGGGTAAAAATAAAAATCACAAGAGGGTTGTGAACATTTTTGGGGGGGGGGGATTTGTGCCATTGAGTTTGCGGGGATAGACACCTCTGCAATGGCACCCCCACTTCAGTTATTATTAATTAAAAAAAACTATGATACAACAACAACAGCAGAAGCTGGATCCGCTGTTTTTCAGACTGGCATGAAACTATTCAGCATGTCTCGCTATTCCGAAACCGCGCTAAGTCATAATGTGTGACCATTAATGGCGGAGGGACGAGTCCGCATCACCAGGGTTCCTCAGAACACAGCGATGTGTCCTTCGGTGGCGCGAGAGCGTGACCAATGGCGGCCGTCTTCTGTTTTCTGGGCGATCAACTGGGCAGGGCCCGGTGCGAGTCTTTGTGCCTGAAACCGGAGGAATAAAAGGTCGTCCTTTGTCTCGTTAAGTAACAGTTAGCTTCTCTTTTCTTTCTGCCAAATCTGTCTGGAGGGGCTCGAAGAATATTAATGGCCGTGATGGATTACTTCGGAGAACTGTTTCTAATAAAAAAAAAAATTATCGCGACAACAAAGGAATGCATAGCGTGTAACCCGAGAGAAAAAGAAAATCTTCAAGACGCAACTGCGAAATTCGGACGCATTCATGCATTCTTTAGAATAATAATTGTCCTTTTAAAATTCTTTTAAAATACATTGCCACTAATGTTTGGGGCTTGACAGAATGGGTGATGGATTAGGATCTTGCTCCAGCCAATACTGCATCAATTGCTTCTATAGAGTGGTCAGAATGAGGACTCATCTGGCATGGCAAAATGCACCATCAAGATGTCGGAAGTATGTCAAAGTCAGCAGATGTAGCATGGAAATCAAATGAAAAAACGTGGGCATAATAAATTAGAGAAAATATTTAAAAACATTTTATCGTGTTTTCTCCCTCTTCTACCCCTTCTCTCTCTCCCTCTTTCGAATGCTTTGGTTACTTTAAAAAGAGTAAAACCTTCAGGTCAAGTGCAAAATAAAAATTTTACCACCGTTAAGTTATAACGTCACAGTTTTATACACATTCTTTTTTAAAATTGAAACTGTAAATAATTGAAAGTTAAAAAGTAAGAAATATAAACATTCGATGCAAGTTCCTCTAAAAGTACATTGTCTCTAATCTTTCCAATTGAACGTTTGCTCAGGAATTTATGATGGATTAAGATTCTGTAACAGCCTTTGCTTGGTCAATGTCTTCTACAGAATGGTCAAAATGATGAGTAACCTAGGATGGCAAAATGCACCACGAAGGTACCTGAAATATTTCAGGAATCATCTTGAAAAAAATGAAATCAAATGAAAATACTTTGGTCTAAATAAATTTCAAAAATACATTTATATACATGCTATTGTATTCGCTCCCCCCCCCCCCCCGTTTTTTAAAATAAATTGTAACTTCTCTATGTACTGTAATTTTCGAACCAAATTTAAAATTTGTAACTTTTGAAAGAGATAAGTTATAAAGGTAACTTTCACTTGTTCTACATTCCCCTACTTAATTTTTAGTCAGATAAAATCAAATAAAAGAGGTACAGGAACTGCGATTTCATGAAAGTGGTCTATAAAAAATTATAAGTCTGCGAAAAGTCGTTGGTAAACTCTACTGTTGCTTACGATTGTCATATAAGCATAATAATATACTTAATATTTCCCAAAAGCCTTCATGCTCTCACTTATTTTTCATCAATACGCCATCCCTTTGTACATATTGAACAAGGTTAAATTTAACAAATTGCGGGATGACGTATGTGAAAATTTACAAAACTACATACATGTTTAAACATTCAATTTTGGTATATAAGAAAAATAATTTTGGTTAATAATGAATTAAAATAAAAATATAAGTAAAATATTTACATGAAGGTAATAGGAAAAAAATGAAAATAAATAAATTAAAAAAAATAATAAAAATAAATGAATAAACAAAATAAAAAATTAAAAAATAAAATAAATATAAAAATAAATAAAGTAATGAATAAATAAAATATATAAATAACAAGAAATAAATTAAAAAGAAAAATAAATAAATAAATAGATAAAACATTATAATTAAAAAAAAATGTATGTAAATAAATAAATAAATAACAGAAGAAAGAAAAAGAAAAAAGTGCAGTTAACAGTATTCAAATTAAAATACAAATATTATCCGAAAAGAAAATGTTCGTAATCTATTAGAAAAGAAATCAGAGCAGTGATTTTCTTTTTTGCTGCAGAAAACGAATAATAGTTTTTTAAGTCTTGAGTCCAATTGCCTGTAGAGCGAAGACGGAATGAAGCAATATGAACACAATGCTGTATGTAATATTGAGGATTTCCAGGGGCTTTGCATTTGCAGAGATCAGTATTTCTTAGATGGAATCTTTTTAAGTACGAAGGAAAAGGACCATGGCCAGTAAAGAAAAATACTTCATATATATATCTAAATTTAAAGGAGTAAATTCAACTTTGGAGCGGATTTTGTAGATTTCTTTTCCTGTAAGTTCTTGATCCCAACGTTCTTGCCAAGCAGTCAATAAGGCAAGTATAAGGCTGTAGGTAATGTTGAGGATTTCCAGGTGCTTTGCATCTGCAGAGATCAGTATCTCTTAGATGGAATCTTTTTAGGTACGAAGGAAAAGGACCATGGCCAGTAAAGAAAAGTACTTCATGTATATCTAAATTTAAAGGAGTAAATTTAACTTTGGAGCGAATTTTGTAGATTTCTCTTAATGTAAGTTCTTGATCCCAACGTTCTTGCCAAGCAGTCAATAAGGCAAGTATAAGGCTGTAGGTAATGTTGAGGATTTCCAGGTGCTTTGCATCTGCAGAGATCAGTATTTCTTAGATGGAATCTTTTTAGGTACGAAGGAAAAGGACCATGGCCAGTAAAGAAAAATACTTCATGTATATTCTACATTTAAAGGAGTAAATTTAACTTTGGAACGGCTTTTGTAGATTTCTCTTCCTGTAAGTTCTTGATCCCAACGCTCTTGTCAAGCAGTCAATAAGTCTTGTAATAATTTATGTTTTGTAAAGCTTCTTGGATATGCTAAATAATATTGTTTTTTGGGGTTAATAATCCATTTGCTTCATGCTCTCTATTACAGTACACCCCGGAATGTTCACGAGATAACGCTATCGCTCATAAGAGATGCTTTGAACAGCTCCTGCCTTCGCTCGCTTTATTCTGAATGAACTCAAAACTGTTGCTTTTTTAAAAATAAAAATCTAGACAAGCTAGATATTTTCTTACTATGGGTTATTCTAACAACGGACCAAATATTAGCTTTGAACAAACAGAACTGATGTTTTCCCAGCGATGCCCATTGTTAACTTGGGAAGCATGCTCCCACGCATTTTTGCACCAGAAAATTGAATTTTCGCTTTGATAAAGAATGATGTGTTTGTTGGTTCTTACTGCAGAAGAAAAGAATATTCTTTTGAAAACCTTCGAAACTAAAGGCTTACAAGAAAGAGAAATTTAACTGGTTAGTGGGCAATTCCGACATCAGGGGTGCCCATCTCCCCCAAGCTCAATGGCGCAAATCCCCCCCCCCCCCAATTTTTCACAACCCTCTTGTGCTTTTTATTTTTACCTCTCTTTTTTATTTTATTAATTTTTTTAAATATTATTTTTATACTGCACTGCTCGTAAATTACTCCAAATCTCATCGTATTTCGAGCAAAACTCATCGGATTTTGCTGCTCGGATTCTGTTTGGCCCGGAGACATATTGGAGCAATTCCCGATGAGAACTCATCGAATCCGATCATCGGCCGATGAGACATATTGGAGCAATTCCTGATGAGAGCTCATCGAATCCGATCATCGGATTCACCCCCCCCTCCCCCTTTCTTTTTAATCCGTCAAAATGCCGCCCCCTTGGCTGCAACGCCCGTGGCAAGAGCCTCTCCTGCCAACCCTTAGTTACGCCAATGCAGATGGTTAGACTCCAGAACAAGGTTGAACTCTTTTTTTTTTTTTTTTTTGTCCTGTAGATGAAACTTTGGATTTTTTGAAAAACGTAATACGAAATGATGGGGAATGTTAGCCAAAATTAACTAGACGGGCAAACTGAAATCGGAAATTTTTTTTACAGACTGTAATGCCAGATAGAAAATGTGTTATAACTAATTTCTCAAATACATTGTTAGTTCCAGTCAAAAAATAAATAGATCTGATTATCAAGGTAGTATATAATTATGCAAGTCATTTTGTAAAACCATCCGTAAAACAAAAATGTAAAACAATCCGATAAATGAATAATAAATCATCAAAAAGCATAAAAAGTTTTATTAAAATGCGAATTTAAACTATGAAGAGCACAAACGTGGCTGCAACGCAAACGATATTTTTCTACTTTCGCCAAGATCGAAAGAAAACAAGTTGCCAAATGCCAATTCTACACTTTAACTAAAGAGTACAATTAGAGCCTAAATGGAGCGACGTAAATTAAATTAGTGAGACACAAACGTATTTCCTTTACAGAACACTTTCCTACATAGTCAATTATTTAGGATACTCTCTTAGTCCAAATACAACGAAAAAGCGTGCCAGACGAAAACAGCAGTCAATTCAACAGACAAGCAGTCCACTAAAAATGTCAAAGGGAGGAGCAAATAAACATAAAGTCAGGTTCAATGAAATACGCCCTCTAAAACGTAATTTACTTTTATCGGGGTAGATAGTTTTATTCGATGAACGACGATAAATTTCGCAGTTTTCATTGAACAGTATTGTTTAATGCATTTAAATTGTATCTTTTGAAAAACGGGGCAGCTGAGGAAATAGAGTGAATTTAGGAAGCTGTAGTGCAAGTGCGTTGCTGCAGTTTCTGTTTAAACATATTGCTATCTTTAGAGATGTTTTTAAGACATAAAGTGAATGTTGAAAATGCAAAATTAAAGATTTAAAATAATATTTTGCATCATAAGAAAAATAATCTGTTTCTTTGATTTTTCTCTTTTCCTTTAAAAAAAGTCAGTTATTTTTAATTTAGAAATCATTCAAATTTCTATACACGAATGAAATTCTCAAACATTCTCTCTATAAAGTTTACAAATACCTTTGTACTATTGATGTAGAGAAAATTACTACGTTATGAATGCACAAATGAGCAGGGATACTGCAGACACGTGTTTCGGCGTTACAAGGAACGCCTTTTTCAAGGCAAAAAATTTTTTTTTTGAGCCTCTGGATGCACAGACATCCGACAAAAACTTTTGTCGGATGTTCCATATCAACCACGTTTTATAGCAATAGATTTCATATTTTATCATTTAAGACAAATTGCTTTAAATTAGAGCACAAAATTTGAAGATTTTTTTCAATTTCTTTGGAATTCTTTTATCAAACCTTATGTAAAGTAACACTAATGAAGTATGAAAAGTGACGAATCTATCGATATCTCGTTCGACTTTCAGTTCATGTGCGTTCAGGAGAAAGAAGCAGGACATAAATACATAGAAAGATACTCAGTTTTTAACATAAGTAGATAATTTAAAACTAATAATTATAGACAGTTCATTGTTTCATTGTTTTTCTGAATATTTTATTAGAAAGTATATTTTGAAAGCTAAGTGAGGTATTCATGCGGAAACAGGAGTAAGTTTAAAAAAAAGTATCTAATTACTTATTTCTTCCATTCGAGTAGCAAAAATGTATCTAAGTCTTCAAATTCATAACAATTATATGACTAACATCTGACAACAATTACATGGCTGACAGAATTCAACCCTATTTACCCTTTATAATAGTTTTGACAGCAAGAAATGTTCAGAAAGGTAGCTTTGAATATTTTTATAGCTTCTAAAAAATTCAGCATGTGATTTTTTTTTATTTTCTGTGTTAACACCGCAATTAGTGCCTAACATCGCTTTCAATCTGTAAAACATGAATAGGTTAGGTTTTTTTTTCTCTTTCGATTTTTTTTTTTTTTTTGATTAATGAAAAATGAACTCTTACTTTATCATAATTCTAATGCATATATTTTTAAGATCTGACAGTGTAGTGATTAATTTTCCTGCGTAAAAATATTTAGCATTTTATTCATTCGTCCATTTAAACATTCGCATTAACTATAAATGAGAAACATAGACCTGGGTTTTTATTTCTCACCAAAATATTATTTAAAAAGCTATTAATTTATTCGCATCCTAATTATTTTTCAACCAACAGTCGAAAAGTATAGTACTATTCGAGCGGCATACGTTTGTGGCAGTAAACTTTCCAACACTGTAAAAAATGAAATGTTGTTTTTACAGTATAATACTGGCAGCCGAGGTTCCAATTTAAAACAGTAAAATGCACAGTAATAAACTGTAAAACTAGCAAATTTTAGTCTCTTACTGTAAAGTAGGATATTTTACAGTTTATTGCCGTAAAATGTAGCTGTATTATACTGTAAAAACAACAGTATAATATTGGCAGCAGAGGTTCCAGTTTAAAACTGTAAAATTAGCACGATAATAAACTAAAATTAACAGTTTTAGTTTATTACTATAAGATTAGCAATATAGCAGTTTAGGGTCATTCCATAGAAACGTCAACTTCAGCCGAAGGAAAAAAAAAATACCGAAGTGAAAAAAATATCAAAAAATAAATAAATAAAAATTATACAACATAAGAAGTTAAAAAAAAAGAATTGAAAAAGTATTGTAACTATCACTGAGATTAGCCATAATAAATAGTTTGTAGTGTGTTTACTGCTTGTTAGTCGATTAGTCACACGCCATCTTGAGTAAAAGTGACACTTAAGACTAAAAGAAATTAAGATTTAATAAATATGTTTTATGTTTTTAAAAGCCAACTTTACACATTTTTCAAATATATATCATTTAATTTTTAATACTTGCTTAACTTTGAGAAATTGTGGCTTCACAACATGAACATTAATGTTTAGGGTTGCAAAAATGTTACGTTAGTCACGCTGCTATTTTGGTTGAAAAATATCTACTGTCAGTTATTCTGTTTTGAATTCTTAGCAGAAATGATACATAGATACCATATACATTGAAAATCCACCAGCATAACTAAAAATTACTTTTTATCCTTTAAGTTACAAGTAAAAAAAGTTACAAAATCAGCTCTAAATGTTACGTTAGTCACTATGGAATAACCCTTTAGTACTGTAAAAGTAGCATTTTTACAGTTTATTACTTGAAAGTTGGAAAATTTTACAATTTATTACTACAAAATTAGCTGTATTATACTGTAAAAACAACATTCATTTTTTAGTGAAGGAGGGATATTTTATTAACTAAAAATATGAAAAACAACTGACGTTTAAAACGACGGGCAGTCTAAGAGAATAACCATTCAACGAGAACTGTATTGCTTTATTTTTATAAATTTAAATAGATAGGCAATTCGTTTCGTTTAGCTGAGTTGAGGTCACAGGAGCGTCCCGATAGGAGGTCACGGGAGGTCACTGTGACCTCCCATAATTTCCGTATTCGGTACATTTTGTTGACGATTCGGCAATTTGAAGACAATACTGCAACAATGAGATTATCTGTTCATTTTAGTTTTTAGAATTTCTTTTCAAAAGCTGCCTAATGTTTTTTTTTCACTAAATGTTATGCATGTACGACATGAGTGCATGCTTGTATTTTATCATTCGGTAAAATTGAAACTTCACTCGGCAAATCGATAATTTTCCCCTCCCAAAAATTTTACCCGGTTAGGTCACGGATTTTCTTTAAATTCTCTAAAAAAAGTCTTGCCAGCATAGCTTATAAAAATACATACCATGAATGAGCTAAAAGAGGTTAAGTTTGAAGAAGCAAAGATGTTGTGCACTCCGAGATAAGATAAAAGCCCATCGGAAGTAATTACTGATGGTATTTTCATCGCATTTTCTTCCTTCTGAATAGTGAACATACAGATTGCTTTTTCAATCAAAAGGAGGCATCAAATAACTCAATAGCTCTCTATTATGAGTTTAGTTTAGCCCTTTCGTGCATTCAATCACATAAGAAAATTAATTTTGTAAATTTTGAGCAGTGTCATTAAATAATAATATGTATCAATTATCAATAATATTAATAATTTGTTCATATCCACTTTATAGTGTAGGAAAGTTTCCATGCCAAATTTATATTAGCAGTTGTATACCGTTTCCACACGTTTAGTTACTTGTGAAAATTTAAGGACCTCCCCTGGGGGTGGGGGGGGGGAGGGGGTCCTTACACAAATTCAGTTACACCTGATCTTTGCAAAATCAGTATAGAGGTCCTATGATACTCAGAATTCACAAATTGGACCCCCCCCCCCCCGCCCAGAGATTGGAACCCCTTATGGTGGTATTCGCCGAAAAATCCATAAAACGAAATATTTACTCCTATTATTAACAATTAATACATATTTTGAATTAAAAAAAGCCAAAGAGGTCCCCATTTAAATTTTGAATCATAAAATTGCCTTTTCTTGCATGTTGACCGGAAAGTCTTACACTACTTTTTTTTCTTCTTTCATTTAAGAAGGGTTAGTGAAAATTTGTCACTTGACAGAACTTTTATTTTCGAGGTAAGTCATGTAACGCTAATCAACGCAGCTAGTTTTAAAATAATAACCGCAGTTACATTTAAAACGCTTTAAATATTATTATTATAACTACACTGTAAAAAATAAATGTTTTTTTAACAGTATAATACAGCTAATTTTATAGTAATAACCTGTAAAAAATTGCTAATTTTACAGTTTATTACCGTGCATTTTACAGTTTTAAACTGGAACCTCTGCCGCCAATATTAGACTGTTATTTTTACTGTATAATACAGCTAAATTTTACGGCGATAAACTGAAATTTCTAATTTTACAGTAATACACTGTATAATTGCTAGTTTTAGTTTATTACTGTGCATTTTACAGTTTTAAATTGGAACCAGGGCTGCCAGTATTATACTGTTAAAACAACAGTTCGTTTTTTGCAGTGTAAAAATCGAGCCTTAAAATGGTATTCATTCTGAAGGAATAATACAAAATGAAAAAAAAAGAAAGAATCCAATGTCGAAGTTTCGTTGTGGTCTTGAACGAGAAAATCCAGTGCTCAAATAAACAAGGCAATAAAGTCACGGTCTGTGTGCCAATGTGGCACATCCATTCAAAGGCTCGCATTCCGTTTTCGCTTTTCCATTTTCGATTCATTACTTCCAAGTCCTGTTTACCGGGAACGGGAACCTCGGGATTCACGTGCCCGCCGTCTCACGTGCGGCGTCGGAAATTGTGAGTCTCTTTCTTTAAGTTCAGCTGATTCACGTTTTGGACAAAAGTCTTAAATGGGAAAAATCGAAGAATGTCTCTTGTTTGTCTTCGTCTGTTTTGCTCCGAATGACGCAAATCGGGAAAATTCATGGTCAATAAAAGTTCAACGAAGTGCTAAAGCAAACTGGAGAATCTAGTCTAAACTGGAGATTCAGTCTAAAGTGAGTATAAGAGTAATTTTGAACTTTGTCAACAATAGAAATGGAAATAATTGAAAGCTGAAACGTGTTGGAATTCAGGCATAACGCAGGATTTCTGAGGAACTGATACGAAGCTTGCTAGCGAGAAACTTCTATTAATATGTTCTAGTTGCCCAGCATATAAATAACAATTTCAAACAATTTTGTTGCATTATTCAGTTAAACTAAAAGTTACGTTCAATTAGGACAAAAATGAAAAAATAAAAGTGTAAATTAAAAAAACTATAAATTCACGTTTAAAGATTTTATGCTTTCATTGGGGAAACCATTGTGGCGAATAAATAAATTATATTTTCATCAAATATATTTACATATTGAAAATTGAAACATTAAGCTGCAATGAGTATTGAAGCAAAAGACATGAATATTGTTTTTGTGAAACTTATACATTCTTGAAATGATGGAGAATTAAATTTCAGTCATGGATAGTTTCGAAAAATGTTGACAGAATCGCATCATTTAAAAATGAATTTTTTGAGAAATATGAGCTTCGTGCCTCGTGCGGTATCCCAAAATATTCTTTGATTTGAATAAAAAAAAATTGTGGTGTATGTGGATTTGTAAGAGCAACGTTCTATCAACCTAAAATTTTGAATTTTCCCAAAAAGTTATTTTCTGTACCCCCTGTCATAAAATACTTTAGAAGTTTGGCTTCAATTTCTAGACAAAGAAAATATGGGTGGAGCTGTTAAAAATAAAGAAATGGTGGATCAAAGCTTTCCTGAATGACTAACGTTTTCAAAATAGCAAAAATTAAAACTGGTTGCAAGACGCTTTTTTGTAAAACTAATAAAATAATTCCTTTTATACACAATCCTAAAACCATTTGGATTCATAAGGCCTAGTTCCAAATGGAACGATTTGTCTTTATTCTTCAGGATACAACACTAAAAATGGTTCCACCTTTAGCTTAATCTTCCATGCATGGTGAGACACATTAACCCACCTTGAAAGCAGAAGTTAGTCATACGGTGTTATATTTTATTTAAGGTTTTATAATTTTTGTTGGCAACGCCACGAGCCAACGGTTAACGTGCCGTTGGGTTTCCATTTTGTCCAAAATCGTCTGCTGAAACAGTTAAAAGCGCCGCTCCCCGTGAAGAAGAAAACAAATTCATTGCTCTAAGCAGCCATTTATATACTGATTAATTCGAAGAGCCACGTAGGTAATTATTTATAACCCTTTCATGTGGGTGGAGCAAAAGTTCTGTCACTGGCGCTGGCCTTGAGCTATTTCCAGCAACACTATTCATTATAGAGCATTTGGTTCAAATATTTTTTAAAGTCTCGTCTGAAAATATCTCTTTCTATTTTCAACTCGGGGGAATTCCACAGGATTCCCAGACTCTATGTAATGACGTTACTCAGATGTCTGAGGAGCCACTTTCTGAGTCAAGAACAATAGCATCATTTCAATTCCTAGTTCGGAAGGTTTTTTACTTATTTTTTCCCAAAATTGATGACAACGAACTACGCAAACAATTCGCTTATGCTTACTTTTGAATGCAATAATTAACTTTTGTGTCATTACGCTGTTTATAGAGCATCACAATCAATATCCAGTAGTAATTAAATTTCTGTTATTATAAAATAGTGTCTACGACAGAATTTCATCACTTTTATTAAATTTAATCATTCTTATCCTGTTTCTGTTGTTAATCGTGTTATGCATAATTTTTGAACCTCTTTTCGGACTCTCAAACATAGTAAAATGTAAGAATAGCTCAGCACACTTTTTCCCCCGCATTTCCTTATGAAACGTTTCAAACCGTGTTGGATTTCAAGAATATAATTTAGACTTTGAGTATTCCTGTTCTTAATTAAATTATGTTGTATTTCACTAAATAATTACGAGGCGCGTTTTTAAAGTAAGTACCGTTTTGGTACAAATTAAAAACAAGCTAAGATATCTTTACAACTTTTTTTTACACGGAAGCCCATACCTAAAACTACTTTTACACATAATTTCCATTAAATCTAAGGCACTTATCATATCGTACAATCTGCTTCAAAAAACGTCCATCGATTGATCGTGCCGCCGACTGTAAAGTAAATACTGTAATTCGCTTTTTAACTGCAAAATGGTGAAAAGCTATCGATATTCATTGCGAGATTTCTTCAGTACATGGTGAAATCATTATGAGCGATGGAATGGTTAGAATTTGAGTCCGAGCGTTCAAAGATGGAGAATCTAATGTGCACACCGAGGAATGGATTGGTCGACCTTCCTTCATTAATGAAGATTTTGTGCAAAAGCAGTCCAGATCGAGCATCCAGTAACTACTACCTATTTTTGCATATGACGCAACCCCTCGGCGGCTAGATAGTGCCACAACAATGACAGTGATGTCAGAATGATCGTAATGCAGTGGCGGCATATTTCTTTGAAGAAGAACTTTAAAAGCTGATTGTACGGTAATATAAGTGCCTTTCCATTGTTGGCAATTGCATAAAAAGGAGTTTAAGCTATGGGCTTTCATGCAAAAAAAAGAATTATAAAGATATCTTCGCTTGTTTTTAATTTATACCAAAACGGTACTTACTTCAAAAACACGCCTCGTACGAGCATTTGAGCAACTAGAACTTTGTCTTGAAGGAGCAGGATGTTTGCAACACTTGTTATGTAAAAGCTATATTTCCTTGGGGTTTCCCATAAATGATGTTTGTTTTAGAACTTTTGACCCCTCTCTCCCCTTTACCATAAAGTGTCATGCTTCACATTCCCCTTGTCACATATATAGCTATACTTTATAAGCATATTATTAAAAAAACATATACGTCTCTCTTTTTGTCACCACCTTTTTCACCCTCACCAAATACCGTCACAGTTTCATGCAATCTCCCTCCCCCCTCCTCAAAGTGTTGTGAACTACCTCCTTATGTTATTGATGTGTTTCTGTATTTTCTACTTTTCTCTCTTTCTTTATTCAGAATTTTTGAAATTACACTAACTGGTAGTGCATCCAATGCACATTCTTTCTTTAATAAAGGTACTCGAACCACAAAATTTCAAGAATTGCAATTTTAATCAAGCCGATGCACAAAAAATAAGTTAAAACATTGACAGAAATTTCTGCCACGTAATTGTGCTGTGAGAAATCGAAACTAAAAACTGGAAAATAAATTAAAACTGAGCAACATATATCCTTTTATCCTTTCATTGAAAGGTACCGCTGCTGCAGACATACCATATTCAATACTTGAATGAAACCACTGAGTGAAAAATCAACAGAACATCCGAGAGAAATTTTTGTTTCTCAGTTCGAGAAAACGGAATTTAACCAAAATTTGGGAATTATTTTACGTAACTTAAACTTTTATTCTTCTTTGAAGGTATTAGAAAGTACGAAAACTCAAGATTCACAATTTTCACCGAATCACTGCACAAAAAAGAACAGTTCAAACAATGAATATCTGAGGAAATTTTTTGTTTCTTTATTCTTGAAAACGGAAGTAAACCAAAACTTTTCGGATGATGAAAATTAAACAACCTATATTCTTATTTAAAAGGTACAGGACAGTACAAAAACTCAAAAATTACAATTTCGATTGAATCACTGCACCAAAAAACAGTTCAAACAATGAACAATCGAGGAAAATTTTTGCTTCCCAATTCGAGAAAACGAAAGTAAACCAAAATTTGGGGAATGACTTAAAATAAACAGCCTATATTCTTTTTTAAAGGGCACTTAGAAAGTACAAAAACTCAGGAATCGCAATTTCGATCGAATCACTGCACCAAAAAAGAACAGTTCAAACAATGAACATTCGAGGAAAATTTTTGCTTCTCAATTCGAGAAAACGAAAGTAAACCAAAATTTGGGGAATGACTTAAAATAAACAGCCTATATTCTTTTTTAAAGGGCACTTAGAAAGTACAAAAACTCAGGAATCGCAATTTCGATCGAATCACTGCACCAAAAAAGAACAGTTCAAACAATGAACATCCGAGGGAAATTTTTGTTCCTCAATTCGAGAAAACGAAAGTAAACCAAAATTTGGGGAATGATTTAAATTAAACAACCTATACTCTTTTTTAAAAGGTACTGCTTACTGCACTGCAAAAAACAAGCTGTTGTTTTTACAGTATAATACTGGCAGCAGAGGTTCCAGTTTAAAACTGTAAAAGCACAGTAATAAACTGCAAAACTAGCTATGTTGCAGTTCATCACTGTAAAACTAGCAATTTTACAGTTTATTGCTGTAAAATTAGCAATTTTACCACAAAGTTAGCTGTATTATACTGTAAAACCAACAGTATAATACTGGCAGTTCCCGTTTACAGCTGTAAAATGCACAGTAATAAACTGAACCTAGCACTTATACAGTTTACGACTGTAAACTAGCAATTTTAGTCTACTACTGTAAAATTAGCAATTTCACAGTATATTGCTGTAAAATTAGCTGTATTATACTGTAAAACCAATAGTATAATACTGGAAGTTCCCGTTTACAGCTGTAAAATGCACAGTAATAAACTGAAACTAGCACTTATACAGTTTATTACTGTAAACTAGCAATTTTAGTCTACTACTGTAAAATTAGCAATTTCACAGTATATTGCTGTAAAATTAGCTGTATTATACTGTAAAAACAACATCTATTTTGTACAGTGTAGAAAGTACAAAAACTCAAAAATCACAATTTCGATCGAATCACTGCACCAAAAAGAACAGTTCAAACAATGAATGTTGTTTCGCCATTCTGGAGTAAGGAATCGAAACCAAAAACCCAACTAAAAGCCTCAAAATGAGCATTTCTCTTCCGAGGCGATAAAAACCCATAACAAATCGGGAACTACACACATCCTCCCGGGGGGAATTGCTACATGTAGGAAGTCCTTTTCACCAGGAACAAAGTCGGAGAAATTAATACCGTCATCACGAGGAAACGCCATCCCTTCTCTTACCCTCTCAGAAACGAGGGCCAAAAAAGAAGCAAGGGGGGGGGGTGCGCAGATACCAGGGCGGAATCTCTCTCTCGAACGTGCTCTCCGAGAAAATAATAAGCAAAAAAAGGGAATGAAATATATATTAACGACGAAATTGGGGGAAAACTGGTAGCCTGGTGGAGGGTCCGGGCAGGTGCTGCCCGTGTCGCGTGGCAGATGTTCCGTCACAGAACGCGAAACATCTGCTCGGAGGGGGGTGGAAAGGAGGTTAGAACAAGAAATCTCGGAGGATAGAGAAGAGGGAGAAAAAAATAAAAATAAATAAATGGAGTCGAATCGTGGTAGGAACGCACGGACTTGATGCCGGTCGCGTGGCTCCAAGCACCGGGGAGAAACTCGGCTTTCGTGCAAAGTGCTGCCTAACACATTCGAGAAAAAATGAAACAAGAACTAGCGGCGTTG
The DNA here is from genome assembly GCA_038373865.1 of Uloborus plumipes. Classification (NCBI taxonomy): domain Eukaryota; kingdom Metazoa; phylum Arthropoda; class Arachnida; order Araneae; family Uloboridae; genus Uloborus; species Uloborus plumipes. The sequence continues at coordinate 23,927 of JAXGGA010004135.1, read as the reverse complement.
AACATTTCGGGGACTTGGGAATATTCGCTTATTGCTGACAGAAAATAATTATAATACGTCTAAAATTCTGTACCTCAGAACCAGACTAACGTAAGTCCATTTTCGTCATTTTTCGGTAGAGGGGAAAAACGATTGTCGAATACATCGTTTTTCCCCTCTACTGAAAAATGACGAAAATGGACTTACGTTAGTCTGGTTCTGAGGTACAGAATTGACAGCATTGGGGGAAAAAAGGCACAATTCCATTTTAGTAGACGCATTAATTGTTGCCGAAAACACCTTGCAAAGGGTCTAAATATAACCCAAGTAGCACACTTCGTTTTTTAAGGGTTGTAAAATGGTTATTAACGTTGTAACAACCGATTAAAAACGTTTATAAAACGTTTAAACGTTTTTTGTGCTACCTGGGTAATAGATCCTAGTTTTAATGCATGAACCAGGAAAGCACCAAACTAATTTTTTTGAAAAGAAAAGGTTTCATTCTGCTGAATAAAATTCCGAATATTTCATAATCATTAAATATTAGCATTAGTACATACACTGAAAAAAACAAGTTGTTGTTTTTACAGTATCGCACTGAAAGCAGAGGTTTCAGTTTAAAACTAAAACCGCAGTAATAAACTGTAAAACTAGCTATTTCACAGTTTATTACTGTAAAAATAGCAATTTTATAGTATATTACTGTAAAATTAACAATGCTACAGTTTATTATCATTAAATTAGCTGTATTATACTGTAAAAACAACAGTAAAAACAATACTGGCAGCAGCAGAGGTTCCAGTTTAAAACTGTAAATTGCACAGTAATAAACTGAAACTAGCAATTTTACAATTTACTACTGTAAAATTATCAGTTTTACAGTTGATTACTGTAGAATTACTGTAATAATAGCTGTATCACACTGTAAAAATAGCATTCATTTTTTACGGTGTATCTGCATCTAATTAGATATTACTCATTATATTTAAAGAATTTCAATAATGGTATAGAGTCTTTGATTTGCCGAATTTTAGACATTTTTGGAAGGTCATGATGACCGTATCTTATTAGATACGTCCGTAAATAAATAACAAAATGCTTTGTGAAACATTATTTCTTTTGCATTATAAAGAGGCAGAGTCAGTGTTCTTCAAAAATTTCATAGCCTTGAACAATCATGTCAATTTCTCCCTTTAGTTTTTGCAGCCAAATATTTTCAAACCTATTTCTTAGTTTCTCTCACGTTATATTCTGACCATTGATGAACTACTTATATGCATAGATGTTAGAGGCAAAAGTGCTACTGTTAAATTTCTACTATAAAAACTTTACTTTCATGACATTTTAATCTCCATCTACGTTTAAAGTTTGTCTTTGTTTCCACACAGCGTAATATTGCTACTAACACATTTATACTACAGTCATCTTTTTTAATAAACCTCGTTTTAGAAAAATTTCTAGCAACTGATAACATTTACGAATTGAAAAAATTTCGTATTGCGTTGATGACATTGATGATGAGGTTTTATGCTCTGATGAATATTAGCTTAAAATTCCGACGAAAAGTTAAATGGTGTTTAAACAAATGCTTCAAGTCATTTTAAATTTAGTTTTGAATACTGTTTATACATTAATAAAAAAAAATATGTATTGTTCACACTTTTATTTTTAAACATGAGCGCACTATTTTCGTTTCAAAAGTGATTTTAAATTTAACAATATACCAATCTAATAAGATTTTAATATTTATTTACAGTTTAAAACAATTCTCCATTGAACATTATGCAATGAAATGATATATACTTGATGATGAAATTTTCGTTTCCATTTTAAATTTTGACTTACATATTTTTTTTAGAATACATTTTTCAGAATGTGGGAATATATATTTAGAAACATCAAAAATGTCCTCTTTTGCGTGTGCCATATTACGTTTTGGCTACTTCGGGCCGAATCATCTGTCAAAAAGAAAAAAAAATATTATTCAGGGTTTTTTTTTTTTTTTTTTATGAGAGTAGTACATCCACGCATAGCAATTTTTATCCCCATTGTAACTCGAAAGCACGTGTGTGTAAATTCTAAGAAAAATTTGTACAAACTGTTTTATTTAGTGTTGTATACACCCGGCACCGAATCCATTCAACTTTACTTGAAAGTAGACGCTCATTTTAAAATAAAATGAGTTAATATGCAGAAAAAAGAAAAAAAAATAATTCCGTATTTGCTAAGCCCTTAATAATATAGTCAATAATTTCAAAAAAAAATGCGACGATCTATTCACATTTACCACAACCGACAACTTCGAAATTTCTGCAATATGAGAAAAACCCACCGCTCCGCCGAGATTAACTTTCTGTAATATTTTTTGACATTATAACACTTTGCCATCTGCCGCAACAAAAAGCACGACCTTCAACGAAGTAACACAGCCCAACCTTTCGCTTGTACCACTTAAAAAAAGAAAAATAAATAAATAAAAAAGCGAGGCAGGACGCAGAATTCGAACATCCCGCCGAAGTTACCACCTGTCGGAGTGTGAACGCGTCGTCTGCTGTCAGGGGCAGGTGCCGCGCTGAAAGGCGTTGCTTAATCCCGGGCCTCCCAAAACGCCTGATATTTATTTGCCTTGAATTCTTTGTCTGGGTATGGCTATTTATTGACGATTTCACTACAATGTACCCGGTAAATAAAATGTGCTGTTATTTTGATGTTTCTACTTTTACTTTGACCTGCAATGTTATGAAATAAACTACAAAAAATGAGCTGTTGTTTTTACAGCATAACACTGGCAGCCGAGGTGCTAATTTAAAACAATGAAGTGCACTGTAATAAATTGTAAAACTAGGAATTTTACAGTTTCTGACTGTAAAGTTAGGAATTTTACAGTTTCTTACTGTAAAGTTAGGAATTTTACAGTTTCTTACTGTAAAGTTAGGAATTTTACAGTTTCTGACTGTAAAGTTAGGAATTTTACAGTTTCTTACTGTAAAGTTAGGAATTTTAGTTTCTTACTGTAAAGTTAGGAATTTTACAGTTTCTTACTGTAAAGTTAGGAATTTTACAGTTTCTTACTGTAAAGTTAGAAATTTTAGTTTATTGCCGTAAAATTTAACTGTATTATACTGTAAAGACAACAGTATAATACTGACAGTAGAGGTTCCAGTTTAAAACTAAATTGCGCGGTAATAAACTGTTTAATTAGCAGTATTGCAGTTTATTACTGTAAAATTAGCATTTTTACAGTTCATTCGTGTAATATTAGCAATTGTATAGTTTATTGATGTAAAATTAGCAATTTTTACAGTTTGTTACTGTAAAATTAGCTGTATTATACTGTAAAAACAACATTCAGTTTTTAGTGTAGTGTTTGTTTTTCATTTTCATATTGCGACTAACTTTCTCCTGAATTTTAATTCTAAGGAGAATATTATAGGACATTACCAAAGTTTGATGGAATCGTAAAATCTTAGGTGCCAGAAAAACATTTTATGCGTCACACATGTCAAATTACATCTCAGAGTTTATCTCTTTGGAGACTTTGGAGAAAATTTCCGGGGCAATATGGCTATTCCACGTATAATTTTGCAATGAACAATTGAACTCTTCAAGTTAAAGTAATAATAACAATAAAACTCAAAAAAGGAAACAATAATAATAATGAAAAAAAAGAAAGAAATTAGCAATAATAATAAAGTAAATAAATAAACAGATCTCTTTTAATCCTTGAAATAAAGCAATTTCTTCAGAAATCTGAAATAATAATAATAAAAAGTATTTAATCTGAAATATTAAACCATTTTTTCTTGTTAAGTTTAGATTGCTTTATAAGATTTACTGAAGCTGTGTACAGATATGGGTACTATTTTGTTATTTATTTTATTAAACGATGACTTTCTGAACTTAACGAGTGATTTAACTCCTCAATTTACAGAAATTAAAATTTCAAAATGCTAACTTATTTAATTTTTTTCAGATCAATTTACACGCAAATCGGTCGGTTTATAATACGTTCATAATAAGTCCATAATAAGTTGCTCAGAAAGAAATTAGAAAAATTTGATGGTGGAAAAAGTTCAATTTTCACTTGAAAAGTACCGTTTCGCTTTGAATTTAGAATTTTGAAGACGAAAGAAAAAGTGCAAAGGAAAAAAAATGTGAATTCTAAATGTAAAAAAAAATGATGTAAAACAAAATGTACAATAAATAAATAAGCTAATAATTACAAAAAACGTAGTAAAGTAATGAAACAGAAATATTAAATTTTCTCTGGAGTTTTGATGAAATTTACTAGATTCCGAAACAAAAGAAAATACACCTTTAAAGCATACGTACGAAAACATTTGAGCATCTTACGTACGCCTTATGCCCCATACCCATGCCATTGTTATTTCCCTAAAGTAAAAGAGCGAATGCAAAAATTATTTTCTTCCAATTTTTACTTCTCTTTCCTGCTTAGTTACAAAAATACAAGAAAGACACTACCACAAACATGATATACTAGACAGCAACTTAACTTGACACTGAACGTCACTACAGGCGGAGCCAATAAGAGCTCACAAGTAGTCAGCGATCTCCTCTAATTCGCCAAGTAGGCTGTGACGTTTTATCTAGCTCGTTTTTCATAGGCTAGCGTCACGCTGACGTCACGATGTTCTTGTCAAGAAACGTTGCAGTGAAGTATAGTATCATACAGCCCAGTCATTTCAACGTTTTTCAACAGAGAAGAAGAGTATATATTCCATCACTGGTGCAGAAAGAAATTAACCTAAGGATGGGAAGGGCTCATAAAACTTTTAAAGTATTAAAACTACCACAGTAGAGTTGGCAATATGGTGCTAAAACCAAGGGAAATGGGAGTTGATCCAAAAAAGACTCCCCCTCCCCCCTGCGCAGCTGTACCTGCTACATTTTATAGAACAATCAAAAAACATATCTAAAATGTATAAATATTCTATTTGTTCTAAAACCACGGGAGGCTGCAATGCGATCCTTGTGCTTTGTGCAACCTCGAAATGACAGGCCTAGTGTCATAGTTAAATGTTAAAATGCCATAAAAAGGGAGGGGGGGTGAGTACTTTCTCTTGTCACGTTATAATGGGATGAAAACATCAACCACACGCATGATCACTGGGGCGCGTGCTACCTGAAAATCTTCATGAACTTTTCCCCGCCCTGCCCCCTAAATATACCTTTTTCCTCTCCCCCAAACTGTTGGAGGAGAGGAAAAAGTGGGAGAGAAAGAGAGTCCTTTCCCTACCACATGGTCTATGATCGCGAAGATGGGGGGGGGGAGAGGAGGGTGCGTTTGTTTAATAAATATTTTACAAAATCGATTTTAATAACATAAAAATCGATGTCATTTTCACTTCTTTGCTCGCCCGGTTGGATGTCATGCTATAATATACAAAACACAACATTCAAATGTCGTTCGCAATTTATACGCACTCCCCGTTGCATAACCCCCCTTTTACAATCATTGGCACCGCTTTCGCCGAAAAGCCAGGTGGTCAGCACTCATCATAGCAGATCGAGGTGGAGGGGAGGGGGTGAGTGGGGGGTAGGGGCGCTTTTTTCCTCAAACATCCGTCTGCGCGCCAGTTCAGTGACCAGCCTTGAAAAAGCGAGGCGGGCTCGCCATGTTTATGTATGGTTTCGCGATGCACGTGCTTGGGTAACGCGGACGAAATATGTAAATAGTCCGGCGGGCTGTTTGAATTAGACTCGAAAATGAGCAAGGTCAGGGAACCGCGCTTTGTGGCAAAAAAACTCGCCCTTTGTGCGTGTTGCTATCTGGATCATCTTCCAAATCGCGTATTAAAGAGTTGACTAATTTTAAAGAATGAACCCGATTTCTTGAAAAAAAAAGATAAAATATTTTATTCATGGTTTGCCAAAAAGCTCTTTTCAATGCGTTATCTATTCAGCATGCATTTAAACCTCTTTTGAAATATCTTGCGACAAAATCACTGTCAGTATTAGACGACACGTCGGTGCAAAATTGGGAAGTTTAGTCATGAATCTTTTTTTTCAAACATTGCTCAACTTAAGTTGAATAATGATGATGATAGTAATAATAACAAAGTAATCCTGCATTCAGAGAGTGAGATAATAAAGATATATGAAAAGAGCAGCAACTACATAGGTTCTTTAAGTATTAGATATTTCAAGCACTAGCGCAGCAAAAATTTTCTCCTTGGGCGTGAATCCACATAAAGTCTGAGTTTTTTCCTGATGGGTGGGGGAGGGCAAATAATAAACCAAAGTTTTCTACTGAGAAGAAGCGAAGGTCAAAACAAGCAGGACAGACAAGAGGTCATGTCAGCTAGAGTAGTATAATTTCTATGAGATTTAGGGAGGGGGAAGGACCTGGAAACCAGACTGACGAAGGGCCGCCTCTCCGGTCCTGAAAACAAGCCAGAGTTTTCTCCTCACAGGTGGGTTTTGATGCCCATCATCCCAATGAAGACAGCTCACCCCCTCGGATCCTACGCAGACCGCCCAGAACGAGAGCTATGTATTTATATGTATGCCTGCGCGATTTTTTCTATGAAATGGGGGGGGGGGGGAGAGAGAGAGAGAGAGAGTGTGTAATGATCAATCTAATGTCTGGTCAAATTGAGGGGGTTAAAGCCGCAAATCCGCTCTATATTCGCCACTGCCCAGTAGGGCTGTCTGAAGGCGTTACCCCCCCCCCCCGCGGTATACAACAGTAACCGTGACCAGAAATACAGCTTACAACCAAAAGCTTGGAGGGGAGGGGGTTGAACCACTCCACTCCCTGCGCGTTTTTGATTCCGTTGCATGTTAAATATATTCTTAATCGTCAGCCAGCAAACTTCCCCCAGGCTTCATATAAATTTTCACTTTTTTTCTCAGATAAAAACGGAAATGTACGGCAAATTATTATGACCTAGTTATGCTTGTAAAATTAAAAAGAAAAAGAAATCACAAGAACGTTAGTATTGTTCTAGCGCTCGTCCAGACGAGAAAAAAAGAAAAGGGGTGGATGGAGAGAGAAAGAAACCAGGTTTTTTCGCGTGCGCGAGAGCTGCAGCGGAAACGGTTAGGCTGATAACCCCTCGGTGCCAGGTGAATCTCCACTTTTTCCTCCGTTAATCCGTGCAGCTTCCGGTCCAAAGTCTGGCATTGAATTAGAAAATAAACAAATTATCAAACAAAAACTTTTATGCCATCCACTGCTATTTACAGCGGAAATTATTTTATTTTATTTTTTCTTAGGCCATCTATCTCAGGGCCGAATGTAATTTCATCTCTTAGCTCCGCGAGATTCAGCGCATGCGCCGTTGGAGAAAAATGCGAGATGAGGAATGAGGGACTGAGTGAGGAAAAAACGATCGAAGAAATAGGTCAGGAGAATTTTTGATTTCCTATTTCTTTGACGACTTTATTTTCTCCCTTATCAGATTCTAAATCGGTCATCTTGGATTTCTCAGGCGATATAAAACTCGTGATCTTCATGCAGCGCAAAAAAAGAAGAAACAAAAATCTTTAAGGATGTCAAGTATAAGATGGTTTCAAAACACTTGGTGGTCAAGTGATCTAATGGAGTGGGACAACATATTTTGAGGAAAAAATAAAAGAAAAAATAAATCAAGTCTATTTTTGATGCTGAATCTTAAAGGTGTTTTCGCTGTTGTAGTTTCAACGCTTTCCCAGCAAAGTCAAAGTTTTGCGTGCATTTACTTTGATATACCTGAAGTCATAACTAGAGCCCGGATTATTTATTTATACAAATGTATTTGTGCATATGCAATTGCATTTTTAAAATTCTTTCTGCATTATTGCACATAAATGCATAAAAACTGCAAATTTTGATATAAATGTGATCGTACATTACTGCATTTTACACTAGTATTTAGTCATATTAGGATTGGTGGCATGTGTTTGAGATCTTAACTCCAAAGTCCCCTTCTTTTCGCCTTCGCACTCCACTAAATAGTAAGTAAAGATTACAAAGCCTGAATTATTAGTGTGGGCAGTTAGGAGGGATCGGATAGCGAGAGAAAGATCAGTTGCAAGTGTGGTAAAATAAAATGTGAAAAAAAAAATAAATAAAAATAAATAAATAAATAAAATAAATATGGCTTGGCCAGCACATGTACCACCCTGCAGACTCCTCTCGCGGTAAAACATGAGAGGTAGGGTGAGGGGAAGAAAAGTACAAGCATCAGACAAGATTAGAGCCGCTAGAAATAATTTTTCACATTGTACTTCAGCATAAATGTGAACCTCCTCTCCTCTGTGAGTTTCCTCTCAACTCTCCCCTACAAACCAAATAAACAAATAGCATTTGAAATAGTATGGTGAACTAAGTTTTTTGATGCATTCCCCCCCCCCCTCCGTTCAGAGCCCGACATTCTAACATTGGACATGGGACACATTTCAATTTCAGGACCCCAGCCCCCTTCTCATATCAGTTACGTGTTACGAGTAAAAAAAATTCTTACAATACTAGAATGAAATAAAACTTTTGTGCAAAGATCGAACTTAAAAAAAAGAAAAAAAAATAATGCTATCAAATTATTAAGAGAAAAATATGCGTCGACATGCACAGTATACTTTTAGTATTAATAGTTCACTTCAGTGAAATATATAGTAGGCATTTAGTATTTAGGAGGTGTTGGATAAAGTAAGGGGATTTTGGGCCCCCCTGAAGTCTAAGAGGAGGGGCCTGTGCCCAGCTTGCCCCTGCGGTAATCAGACTCTGCCTCCGTTATTGAAATGTTGGGTTTGAAATTCGGGAAATTAATTTTGAGAGAAGTCGTCAAATTTAGAGAGGAATGGAAAGTTCTGAACACGGTGATCAGAATGTTGATATCCTTTAATATTAACGAAAGTTACAGTTACTGTTTAAGTGTCCATTTCTGCTAAATTTGGCGACTTTTTTTTTTTATATGTCAACCAATTTTAAGATCTCATATTGCACCAACAGCATGTTAAGATAAATGTAAAGCAAATATGAGGGTAATTTTTTTAGGCGTTTGAAAAAAAGATTTTTGCGTCAAAAAATAATGTTTCATTCCGCTGTTTTAATTACTTCTTATTTGAATTTGTTCATTATTAAGCTAAATGATAGTTTCCTACTAAGGTAAAACCACACAGTGCCATGGTCGGAATATAATATGGGAGACACACGTAAATAAACTTCGCATAAATAGAAGAAAAAATAAAAGAGAAATCCTTGACAAAGTACGCGACTGCTTCAAGCATCCCTAATTCTTCTAGATCCGGAAAGATGGCATAAATGTCTAAAGCTAAGCCAAATTAGCCTAATTTCCCAAGTTGTTTAGAAGCTAGTAGCGTTTGATTTCTGACCTGTTAAAGCAATCTGCATTCTTTTCAGTACTCGTTATTTCTTAAACAGATACGTTATAAATTAATGTATTCTTTATTTAATTCAAGTATAACATAGAAACAAAATGGTCGTTCGGCTTTTATTGAAAGAATATAATAACATTTATACGATGTTTTCTTGAGCTGTTGACGAATTCATCTTTTCAAACTAATAACGCTGACACTGTTATTATTTGAAAACACCAAAGGAATAAATGCAAACGAAAGAATTAACATGGAAAATAATTGAGCACGGTTGTTGATGCAGTGTACAGAACTAAAACAAAACGAAACAAAACAAATTTTATTTTTTCAACAATCCAATGAATCCAATAAAATTGGATTTGTGAAAGAATTTTCTTTTTATTCAGGGCCATCCCCAAAAATGCCACCATCTTGTCCCGCACGTGACGCTTATGTACTTCATTAACCCATCTATACCCAAGTTTTTTTTAACAATTTTTTTCAATTTTTATCTGCTTAAAACTCTTACTTGGAATGGTTTACGTACACAGGCTTGAAATAGTTCCCCGTTGCCATATTTATTAAGTTATTTAACGTCCTGTTTATGGGATATTTTGCAGATATGTGAGCAAAATACCACCTTACTTGACTTCACTTGTGCAAAGTAACATTACAGAATGCATCTCTGATCAATTTTAGGCAAATCATTTTAAAATAGTTTGATTTTACGAAAAAAAAAGGTCCCAGAAAAAACTTACTTTTTCTGGCTACCCATGCTGGATCGTTGCTTGATTGATTTGTCTGTAAATAGCTGTCAATAAATATACTCCGATGGCCAACTAGTGGCTCCAACTGATTTTCTCAAGAAGAAGGACTACTTAACTTGTGAAAAACAGTTTTAGTAAAATGATATACCCATTACAGGTTTTTTTATGCAGTAACTAACAAGTGTCCCGTTTTCAGGACACTGGGCATAAATGGGTTAAAAAATCGCGGTTTTAAAGAGTAATGAACAATATTTTGTTGGTTAAGAAATCACAAACCAGTGAAAGATCTCTGAGACAAAAACTGCGCTCATTGCCTTTTAAAATGACTACTTTTTAATGAAATATATGTTCGTCACGTGCGGGACAAGATGGCTACGTTTTCGGGGAATGGAGCTTCATCGTAACTGAGATCTCAAAGCTTGTCATTTAAGAGACACTGACGGAATTTATTATTTTTTAAAGACTGCGTCCTCCTGTATGAATGAGTTCTGGAAATCAGCTTCTGCTGCTGTACGTCATGTAACAATGCAGCATCTCAGCTGGAATACTGTGAATTCCATCTTGGATTCTCTGTTTTAACACATCCAGAGTAATTGGTTGTTAGAAGCCACCAAGCCTCCTCCTCATTTTTTTTCCATCTTATCTTTTCATCGATTCATCATCAAACATTTTTACTTCACGATTCATCAAAATGTGATAATTTCCATCCTCATCCCTAGACAATATTCATTTTAAATTGAGTGATTTTTGCCATTGCAACGAAAAAGAAAAGGTTGAAGATTTGCCAATTTTTTTTGCTTTTAAACATAAATGAAAGCATTTCGTGCTGAATTTAAAGGAACGTTTGAACACTTGAAGACCCCCACTCTGCCCTCCTTTCCTCGGTGAAAGTCGTTCTTTAGGCTCAAAAAGCACTGTAGCTTTATTCAGTGGTTACTATTTTGGAATGTCAACGTATTTCGTGGTGCTCAATAAAGAAAATATATATGCAATGGTTTATCGACAGGGAGAATGTGTGCAAGAATAGCTCGATCAAAAACAAAGCCTATGAAGGAATTTATCAATAAAATAAGATTATAAGGCTTGCATATGTATGCACAGGGGTGCCCACAGGGGGGATTATGGCGCAAGTTGCGCCATCAAAATTTTTGGGGGGGATTTTTTAAAACTAATTTATTTATTTATTTTAAAATTTTACGGTTTTCTAAAAAAAAAAATATTCAGTCATTACTTTTTTAATTTAAATTTTTACTTTTTTTTGTGTGCATGTGTGTGTGCTTGGAATTTCTGGAAGAGAAAAAAGCGATTCTATTCAAAGCATAATTCGAACTTTAAAAAAATAAATAATATATATACAATAATAGTAATAATTTAAATAAATAAATAAATATTATTTAAAAAAATAAATAAATAATATTTAAAAAATAAATAAATAATATAAAAAAATAAATAATGTTTAAAAAAATAAATAAATAATATTAAAAAAAGTAAATAAAATAAAAATGAGGGGTAAAAAAAAGCACAAGAGGGTTGTGAAAAATTTTGGGGGGGAATTTGCGCCATTGAGCTTGGGGGGGATGGGCACCCCTGTGTATGCAAGCATTGTTCGACAAGGAAGTATGTGCAAGTACTGCTTCCCACCACGTTTGAGGGGAGATTGACCCTACTCCCTTTTGGTTACAATTCTTAATCACTGTAAAAAATGAATGTTGTTTTTACAGTACAATACATTTAATTTTACAGTAATAAACTGTAAAACTGCTAATTTTACAGTAGTAAATTGTAAAATTGTTAGTTTACAGCAATAAACTGTAAAATTACTAGTTTTACAGTTTATTGCTGTGCATTTTGCAGTTTTAAACTGAAACCTCTGCTGACAGTATTACACTGTAGTTTTTACAGTATAATACAGCTAATTTAGTGGTAATAAAATGTAGCATTGTTAATATTGCAGTAGTAAACTGTTAAATTGCTAGTTTTACAGTAATAAACTGTAAAAAAACTAGTTTTACAGTAATAAACTGTAAAAAAACTAGTTTTACAGTAATAAAGTGTAAAAAAACTAGTTTTACAGTAATAAACTGTAAAAAAAACTAGTTTTACAGTAATAAACTGTAAAAAAACTAGTTTTACAGTTTTATTACTGCGCTTCTACAGTTTTAAACTGAAACCTCTGCTTTCAGTATTATACTGTACAAACAACAACTTATTTTTTGCAGTGTTCAAGCAACTTCAAAATCTCCTCAACCTCAATTTTTTGCACCAATAAAAATAATTCCCTGACCGTCTGTAAACATAAATTACATCACACAAATACATGCACACATGATAAACAATTACAAATCGTTGGCGCAATGAAAAAATGTTGCGTAGCGAAAACCGCATGACTTCAATAAAAAAAAAAGGATTTCAAAGCAAATCCTAGAACTTTCTTTCAATTTTTTATCACCGATGATCGACAGTCCAACGAACTATCCTTTACGTAATCCAGTGAGAGAAAAAAAACGCCATCTCTGTAGAACTAATTTTAGTAAGTTTATCTGTGCCATATATAAGTTTTTTTTTCCTCTCTCTTTTTTCCCCCTCGCCTTGCTTGACTGGAAATCAATGATAGCAGAAGCCTTTTCGGGTATCTTCCCAACTGGATCGGCCGTCTGGCTTTCTCCGTTAATCGGTAAAGATCTGAGTGTCAGTCAAGGGTTGATGGCGCACTTTTTGGCGCGATAATTCCTGTTGCTATGCTCCTCAGTTTCGATAGAGCTCCGAGTGCCTCCATTTTACTTGATTTCATTTTTTTTCTCTAACCTTAGGCATCGCCTAAAAATAGATTTTTCATGCGGATGCTTGCCCTCCTTATGTTGCCATTGTCGTTTTTAATCAGCAACTTCAAACTTGTAGCCCTAACATTTGTGGTACAAATAGATAATTTAATGATATGCCTAAAACTCACTGATGGTAAAATACCTAACAATAAAGCCCGAATCTAGCATTCAATTTCAGCAACTGTAAATTATTGTCTGTGTTCATACACAGACAATAATTTACAGTTGCTGTGTAATTTACAGTGCCGCGCCGTCGCAATGGCGTACACCCTCCTCAAATGCTCTTGTCTGTGTTACACTGCTGGGATGCTCATCGCCCCCCAGAGCAATGGAGCAACACCCCTACCCAAAATACCATACCCCCCCCCCTCCCCCAACAACAAGAGCCGCCCAGAAAAATGAATGAAGAAATACCCCTGAAAACAGCCTCCAAAAATTTCAATAGCGCAGATTGTGCCATGATATACCTTCTTGGTGGATACTCCTTTTACATCGTGTACCGTGTGTACGCGATGTGACGCTGACGCAGTATAAAGGAATAGAATGTAACAGCAGTACGATGTACTGCTGCTACTTTGGAATGTTAGGTGATATAGTTCAGTAATAATCTTACCACTCTAAGCAGTGAATCAGTAGAATACTCTCAAAGTGTAAAATGCACAAAGTGCGGAACAAGATAAAAGTACTTAAACTGGTTATGCACACATGCATTGCGCAGATGTCTACATGCAATGCTTCAGTAATGGAACATTATATGTATCAAGAATATCATTTATTAGGGACGTAATTTACTAATAATGCAATACACTGCATACGAGCATAACATTCTTTTCAGTATTCAACACTCTTGTAATGCAAATGAACTAGTAGCTCAACCTAAAAATGTTGCACAGACGAGAAAGAGTTTCACAAATGTAAAAACCTACAATGTAATAGTAGTACAATGTATAAGATGTACATTGTAAAATAGTTATATATTGCCAGTACTACATCCATGTATGATATGCATTAAATTATTCACATCAACAGTACTTGTTGCGCATAAATAAATACTTTCTTATTGGTTAAGAATGTGTAGATACTTATGTCTTACAGGAAACAGGGTGTTATGATCTCCTAATATTACTTATCTTTTTGTTAAAAAGAGCTTTAAGAATTACATATTCTTTGATCAACACCAGGTGTTGAGAAATACCAGATGTTATGTGTAACGCCTACGCCTGACGCCAATGATAAGTGGCGGCTATGGCAGAGCGAGAGAGAAATTCATATGGGCCGGACGAGAGTTGAGAGTGGGTCCTGAAAGTGAATAAAATGTTACAGTCCACAAAATGTGGGTGTGTGTGTGAATATTGTGTTTGAGTGATTAACTGAGCTATCGAGGACCGTGCATCATGGTCCGAGAGCGCCGGAGTTGAAACCGGCTGTGTTTTGATTTATAAAATTAAAAAATGTGAACTTGTGTGATTTGTGCGAGTGAACTGTGCCATCTAACTGTGTCCCTTCCTCCCCTTCATGTTCTCCGAGAGCTAACTTAAAGTTAGGATTAACTATTTGTTAGGTAAGTAACTTTCTCAATTAAATTTAAAATGTCAATTAATGAGTTGAATAAAGATGAGCTAAAAGTGGTAGCTGAGGAATTGGAGTTAGCTATTCCTGCACGCGCCAGGAAAATTGATTTAAAAAATTTGATTGAAGAAAGTGAGTTTTATAAAGAGGACATTGAGTTTGTGCAAAGTATTGTTTTGAATATAATAGAGGATAAAACTAATAAAATTGCAAAGGCAGAAAGGGAAAAATGGAAAATTGAGCAAAAATTAGAGTTAGAGAAAATAGCCGTAACTCGACTTGAGAAAGAGTTAGAGCTTGAGAGATTGCGAAACGAAAACCCCCCAAAACAGTTAGATACTAGAGTAGAGCATAAGCATGAGTCAACGAATTGCGATTTAGAGAGCTTAATTAAAAGCGTGAAAACCCTAACAATTCCTGTACCAAGAAAAGCGGAATCCTTAAATCTTTTCTTTCAGTCAATTGAAAAAGCGTTCAAAACTAAAAATGTGCCTGAGGAGTTTAAAGCAGAAATTTTGCTGAACGTATTGGGAGAAAAGATAGGAAATTTAATGGTTTATCTTCAAGAGGAAGAATTGTGTAATTATGAGAAAATTAAGAGTTTGGTATTAAAGGAATTCCAACCAACACCACAAGAGTGTTTAAATCAGTTTCGAAAGTCACAAAAATTGCCTTCCGAAAATTATGTACAGTTTGCGTCCCGAGTAAGTTCAAATTTTGAGTATTATTGTCAATTGAGAAATGTTTTTGAGTTTAAAGATTTATGTGAATTAATGGTATCTGATCAAATTTGTAATTCTCTTAATCAGGAATTAATGAGTCATGTCAGTATCAAACAAGGTGAAATGTGGTTTAAGCCACAAGAATTAGGACGTGAGTTAGATTTATACATGGCCTCACAAACTGGGAATAATAATGAGCAAAGTACGTTTTCAAAATCAAATCGTGTTTATAAAAATAATTTTGAAAAACGGAGTCCCAAAAATGTGAATAAGGTATTTGTGTCCAATGTAAATAAATCTAAATGTGTCATGTGTAATTCGGAAAATCATTTCCTTGCTGCATGTCCTAATTTTAAAAAACTTTCTGTGAAAGATCGCGTGGAAACAGTGAAAGGAAATAAATTGTGTTTTAAATGTTTTTCACCTTATTGTAATGCTAAAAAATGTAAAGCGAAAAATTGCTTCTGTAAAAGGCCTCATCATAGCTTAATTCATTACGCTCGAGAAAATAATTCTTCCGATGAGAAAAATAGAGACATAAACAACGGATCTGGCGAAAATCAAGTGCTAGCGGAGGATCAAAACGCGAGGTCACCTCTAAGAGCAGACGCAACCCCTTTTTACCCCCATGGAGCGGCGGAATCGAATGTTAGTTCCTTTTCTGCTACAAGTGTTATAAATAATAGGCTGAGTAAAACTGTTCTCTTGAGCACAGCCATATGCTTCATTAGAGATGCAAATGGTGATCTGCAATCGGTCCGTGTTTTATTGGATAATGGTTCGATGGCCTCTCTAATGACTAAGCAATGCGCTGAAAGATTAAAGTTAAGGCGAGAAAAAACTAATGTGTTAGTATCGTGTTTGAGTAATGCTTCTATGACAGTGCGTAGTTGCGGGAAAGCGGAAATTCAGAACACAGATGGGAGTTTTAAGAGGGAAATAAATATGCTGCTCGTTGAGAAAATTACAGATTTGATCCCGCACAGACGTTTAGAGGTTGAGGGCCAAATCCCAATTAGTATTGAGTTAGCTGATAATTTCATGATTCCCCAAAGAATTGATTGCCTTCTTTCTGCTGAAATATTTTATCAATTACTGAGACCGGGTCAAATTTACTCTCCTAATTCTGAACTCTTTTTTCAAAATACAGTTTTTGGCTATGTGGTTAGTGGGTCAATCACTGAAACAAGTGACTCGAGAATTCATTGTGGTGTAATTATTGAGGATGATCTTAATAATACAACGAGAAAATTTTGGGAACTAGAGAGCGTTGAGCCCGTGAGTTATAAGAATGAGGAGGCTAAAATTGCGGAAGAACATTTTGTAAAAACACATTATAGAGATAAGAGTGGGAGATATGTAGTGAAAATTCCTTTGAAGCAGGATGCAAAATGTTTGGGTGAATCAAGGGAAATAGCTATAAAGAGGTTAAGTTCATTGTGGAATAGATTGTCCAGAGATAACGTGTACCTAACCTTGTATAGAGAATTTCTGAGAGAATATGAGAGGTTGGGACACATGAAAGAGGTGACTAATGAAAAGCAGCATCCAAAAGTGTCATACTATATGCCACACCATGACGTATATCACCCTGAGAAAATTTCATCTCCATTACGTGTAGTTTTTAATGCCTCTAGTGAAACTTTGACTGGTATTTCATTTAATGATTTACAATTAAATGGAGGAGTCGTACAGGACGATCTGTTTTCTATTATGGTTCGATTTAGAAAACACATTTTTGCCTTCACGGCTGATGTGCAAAAAATGTATCGCGCCATATTAGTTGACCCAAGTCAAACATGCCTTCAAAGAATTTTGTGGAAGGACAGTGTGACTGATAATGTGAAAACCTATGAGCTCGCGACTGTCACTTATGGAACTACCAGTGCTCCATTTTTGGCAACCCGAACTTTGAGGCAGCTATCAGATGATGAAGGGAAAAACTTCCCATTAGCGGCATCAGTTTTACGTGAGGATTTTTATGTTGATGATGTCCTGAGTGGTGGAAAGACTTTGTCTGACACCAAGGAATTGCAGCAGCAGCTCATCGCAATTTTGAAGTGTGCTGGCATGAGTCTGCATAAATGGTGCGGGAACTTTACTGAGCTTATCCCTACCACGGAGAAAGAATATGAGTTTTCATCTCCAGGTGAAATTAAATTATTAGGTGTGGTCTGGAAAGCCAAACCAGACTGTTTTGCGTTCAAGGCAGTAGTAGAACACGATGCTTACCCAACTAAAAGATCGGTTCTATCAGTTATTGCCAAGCTTTTTGATCCTCTTGGATTGCTTGGACCAGTGATAACTAAGGCTAAAATTTTTATGCAGCAATTGTGGTTGCTCAAAATTGAGTGGAGTGAAAGACTTCCATTGAGGGAAGCAAGTGAGTGGACAGAGTTTTTACAGTCTCTAGTGACTTTAAACAACACCAGAATTGAGCGGTGTATTGTGATTAGGGACGCTCAAGTACTTGAGTTTCACGGCTTCTGCGATGCCTCGGAAAAAGCATATGGGGCTGCTATCTATGTGAGATCCGTCAGTACAGATGGAAAGGTAGCAGTGAGGCTCATAGCAAGTAAATCCCGTGTGTCCCCAATCAAGCAGGTAACAATACCTCGTTTAGAGCTGTGCAGTGCCGTTCTACTTTCAAAGTTAGTGCGTAAGGTGATAACAGCATTAAAAATGGACATTGCATCAGTATGCTATTATAGCGATTCCACAATAGTACTTGCGTGGATCCAGAAACAGTCGAGAGACTTGAAAACCTTCGTCGCCAATCGTGTGGCGACCATACAAGAGTTAACCGAGGGAAACAAGTGGTTTCATATAACATCAGAGCAAAACCCGGCAAACATCTTATCAAGAGGTGCTGATCCTGTCAACCTACAATCGTGTGACTTGTGGTGGTTCGGGCCCACTTTTCTCCAAGAGCGTGAAGTGAACTTCCCTGCCACTTATGATGGTATCCAGAATGAGGAGCTGTACCAGAGAGAACTCAAGAACTCCGATGGTGATTCCATGTGTCTCTTGATGCAGACTGAGGAGATTCTTCCCATCATCAAGAAGTGCTCTTCATTCACGAAACTTCAGAGAATTATCGCGTGGTGTGTGCGATTCAAGGAGAACATCAGAAATCCATTGCATAAAACGACAGGCAGTTTAACTGCATCTGAATTATCGGCCTCTTTGCGCTGCTTAGTGAAAAACGTGCAAGCAGTGCACTTTACGAAAGAAATTCAGTACCTTCAGGAAGTACAGGAGTTGCCAAACACCAGCAAATTACTAAATCTGTCTCCATTTGTTGATGAAAACGACATTCTGCGTGTAGGTGGCAGATTAAGGCACTCCAACTTGCCGTCAGAACAAAAACATCCAATACTCATTCCTAATGATAATCATGTTTGTGAATTGATTATTAATTATTTTCATGTTCTTTATCTTCATACAGGTCCTGAGGCTACTTTAACCAATATCCGTAGCCAATTTTGGTTAATTAACGGTAGAACAACTGTTAAAAAAGTGTTAAAAAAATGTGTAAAATGCCTCAAGGTAAGTGCAAGAGGGAAAAACCAAGTGATGGCTGACTTGCCCAGTCCCAGAGTTAACATTTCCAGAGTATTCACTAAAATTGGAATAGATTTTTGTGGTGCTTTTAGTATCAAATTAAAGCCAGGTAGAGTAAAAAGTGTAAATAAATGTTATGTTTGTATTTTCATTTGTTTTGTTGTTAAAGCCATACATTTAGAAATTGTGAGTAGTTTAAGTACTGAAGCCTTTATAAGTGCCTTAAAACGATTTATTGCTCGTAGAGGTAGGCCAAGTGATATATTTAGTGATAATGGCACCAACTTTGTAGGGGCTAACAATGAGTTTCGTAAAATTTTGAAGGGGCTATTCAAAAAAGAAAGCACAGGAAAGATTGAGGATTTCCTTGCTTCTGAGGGAATTAAGTGGCATTTTAATCCACCTGCCACACCTCACTTCGGAGGTCTGTGGGAGGCTGGAGTAAAATCTTTAAAGAGTCATCTTAAAAGGATTGTGGGAAATACAATTCTAACTCATGAAGAATTCTTCACACTTGTTACACAAGTAGAGGCAGTGTTGAATTCACGACCTATATGTCCCCTCTCAGAGGATTCAAATGAGGAATTAGCTTTGACACCAGCCCATTTTTTAATAGGCTCGTCATTAACATCCCTGCCTGAGCCAGACTTTAGAGAGACTCCAATAAATAGGCTCAGCAGGTGGGAGTTAGTCCAAAAATTGTCTCAGACCTTTTGGACCAAATGGTCGAAGGACTATTTAAATCGTCTACAGGCTAGACCTAAATGGTTCAAAGGCCAAGAGAGCTTTAAAGAAAACGAGGTAGTTTTAGTAAAGGGTGAGGATAACTCACAAATACTTAAATGGAGTCTGGCCAAAATAAATTAAGGTTCACCCAGGAGAAGATAATGTCGTCAGAGTCATGACCTTAAAAACGAGCAAAGGTATTTACAAAAGACCTGTAAACAAAATTGTAAAATTACCCTTCGTGTCTAATTGAGTTAATCAAGCTATTAAATTGTTTACAATGTAAAGAGTATGTTTTGTGAATTATGTGGTTGTTTAATAATATGAGTACTACGTTATTGTTTATTAATTGTGTATAAATGATGGCATTGAGTAACAATATTGTATAGAGAATATTTTTTGAGTAAAATTAACTGATTGTGAAAGTTAATTTTAATTATAATATTATATTGGTTGATATTTTTTGTGAAAATATATCAAGGCGGGCGGTATGTTGAGAAATACCAGATGTTATGTGTAACGCCTACGCCTGACGCCAATGATAAGTGGCGGCTATGGCAGAGCGAGAGAGAAATTCATATGGGCCGGACGAGAGTTGAGAGTGGGTCCTGAAAGTGAATAAAATGTTACAGTCCACAAAATGTGGGTGTGTGTGTGAATATTGTGTTTGAGTGATTAACTGAGCTATCGAGGACCGTGCACCAGGAGTAAGGGGGTGGGGATGTCATTTTCGCTGTTTTAGCAAATATTGCCAATTCCAATACAGTACTTTACATACATGTAAATACTTATGAGAAACATGCTCGCCAGAAGGTATACGCTGACTTGAAACTTTCGATTAAAAAAAATATGATCAGTTATACGTCTGGTAAATAATTTTGTGGATGTTTTCATACTGATCTCAAACTTTTAATGAATAAACATTTTTCGAATGATATATTAAAAGCTAATACTACCAAATCTCAGACCTCCCAGACCCTTCCTTTTTTTTCACAAATGAATTTTTCTTACACTGCATAACATTTCCTCTTATGAGACAGAGGCTATGAAAAATTTCCTCCAACATGTCACGAACGGAACCGCATACGTAACGTCTCTTTTATAAAGGGAAAAACCAAGTTTTGCCTCAAAAAAAAAAAAAAAAAAAAAAAAAAAAAAAAAAAAAAAAAAAAAGAACATTCGTGCAGAATTTCACTGCAATTTGTTATTTCGAATCAACCTGCGGTGACAAGTCCGAAATAAAATTAAAAAAACACGCATCATTAACACTGTTGCATTCCCGAAATTCCTCACTGCCATATAAAGAACGATATTTAAAGAAAAAACAGATAAAAAAGATATCTTTATAGTTCTTTGTAAAGATTAAGATTCTTTCAGTGAGAGAACACGCATTACCTTATG
This sequence comes from Uloborus plumipes, assembly GCA_038373865.1. Taxonomy (NCBI): domain Eukaryota; kingdom Metazoa; phylum Arthropoda; class Arachnida; order Araneae; family Uloboridae; genus Uloborus; species Uloborus plumipes. Next base: position 3,059 of record JAXGGA010004135.1, on the reverse strand, counting down.
TTGAAGTGATGAAACTAGTTTTTTGACCAACAAACTTGAAGCCAATGTACCGTCGAGAAAGGGTTACTCAATTTGATTTCGGAGAGGTTTCGAGTGCTATTGCTTTTTTGGCGATTTTTTTCCTTGAAAAAGATTTTTTTTAAAGCTTTTGGTATATTTTTCTAGGCTGCAGTGTTTTTATGGCTTTTCCCGAGACGTTATTTTGATATTTTTTATTATTTTTCAGTGACATATATAAAAATGGCATATCAATTTAAAAATTCCCTCTAACTCAGGAACTTTTTAAAGGCTTTTGTGATATTTTCCGGGATTGCAATTTCTTTTTATGGTATTTCCTGACAAACACTTTTGAAGATTTTTGTTTTACGTAGACAATACAACGGAAAAATTAAAGGTTGTGTTTTAAAATTTCTTTCTTACAACTTTTTTCTATGAAAGAATGGGCGGGGGAGAGGGGGATCCGAAGAGGACGTCCAAAAATCAAAGGAACATCAATTGCAGTCACCTGGTAGGAAGAAATTCGTGGGTACTTAAAAATGTATAAAATTTCAGAATTTTTATTACACATCACCAATAATAAAATTAACCCATTAATGCCTAGCGTCCCTTTTTAGGGGCGGTCCAAAAGAGGGTCTGAATTTCCCCAAAATGAACATTTCAACCTAATAATAGTGTTCAATGAGTACCTTGGTATTGTTTCAATTCGTGATTAACAGATTGCAGCACATAACCATTGTAAAGTGTGTTCTGTAGCAGTTTTAATATGATCTTTATCAAAAATGACATCGTTCACAATCCCGAGAAAAAAAGCTTCGTTTTCAAAGTTATCCCCAGCTTTCCAGTTTATATTAATTCCTGATTTTACTTCTTCTTATCAAATGTTTTTTTTAATATTATACCATAGGAAGAAAAAAATTTTAGTAAAAAAAGTATATACCCCCTGGGGTCTATCGTAACTTTTAAGGGACGATTTCTCTTTCCTTAATAAAAAAATTATTTTTTACATATTTTTTTTATTATTTTTCCTGTCCATTAAACACTGTTTATAAGCAGTGTACAAAATATCTTTGGAAAAAAACATGTCAGGCATTAATGGGTTAAGGAGATTAATTAGAGAGAGATATCAGGGATTGTGAGCTAGTAGACTTTTGTCCTTTTCTTACTTAGTTCTTTTTAAAATTAGCTCACTGTTGTAAGATTTGGGCATGTTTTATTTCTACTTGACAAAGTAGAAGTAAATCTCCCCTCAACTTTTCGCCTGAAAAATTGTCTTTTTCTTCATCGTTTATGCGAATTGATTTCAGTTTTACTTCTGCAAGTCATCATTGCTAACTTCGATTGTTCTGCTCTTTCATTATACTTTTTGTACTTTTCTTATAGGTTTCAGTCCTTAATTTTCGTTTTTAAATTCTGTATTTAGTTTTTTTAATCCCGTTTTATCAAGCATGTTAATTTCCTGCTTTCAATTGTCGTTTGTAATTTATAATCACTTATTCAATCTATTGCTACTTGACGTTACGCAACATCCAAAACGATTTTTTTTAATATTTGTTTTTTAACCAATGGAATTTCAATACTTCCTTACCTGCTCTTCCATTTCCTGTTGGCTCTTATCACTAGTGTGACTGTATCTCCTTCATGGCTATTTGTTAACCCTTTGTTTTTAATAGTCGGTATCTCTTTTGATTGTTCCTGCTGCTATAGTCAGATTCTTTTATCCGTAAGCTTACTTCTCCAGCATTAAAATGGGAAGTACTAATAATCCCAAAACATATGCATGCAATAGTTTGTAATTTTCGTGCTTCCGTTATTTTTATCATTTTATTTTCGACATGAAGGTATTGGTTTATTCAGTAAGTTGAAATGAACTCGTGTGAATATTTTCCCAAATCTGTAGTGTAAGTATAACTTTGGAACTTACTTTAATGCCCCCCCCCCCTTCTCTTCATTTCCAGAACTTACGTGTTGTTGAGGAAAGCTACTCAAGTTTTTAATGAGAAATAGTTAGGAGATAAACCTTTTGTAGAAACTGCTCTTATGATGCCATGATACTGTTTCTTTTTTAAATTATAGAATTAGTATTACTATTCGATGCAATGAGTATGAAAAGCCCGCCAAGCTCAAGCAATTCTAGCCAAGTGTACTGTCTGAATATATTCTGGAAACGGCAAGCGGCCACTTATGACGACTGTCTGAATAAGGAGGGAAGGGGGGAAATTTGATGCCCGTGTTTCGGTTATTTCAACGTAACGCAAGAGGGTATTACACATCTGTGAGGGCAAACTGAAGTCCCGAAGAACTATAGATTCGTCCTCCAAAAAATGGCTGTTCGCGTTCTCATCCCATCGGTGGCCAAGCAGAAATCTATTTTTTAAAATCAAAACATAAACAACATAAAGTTTTGCGAAGTTGCTTTTAAGATTGCATGACACAAAAACATAATGCTATCGAATAGAACCATTAACATTCGATTTAATGAGACTGAAAAGCCCAAAATTGTAATTTAAATTATTCAATCAAAGCATGAAGTAAGATAAAGTTTTGCAAAACTGCTTTAAGGTTTCAGTTGAATGAAAAATCTGCAGTTAAATCGCTCATTAAATACAAAAATAAAGAGAAAAAATGAATACGCTTTAAAAATTCGCTGCCGTGCAGCTTAAATTTTTTCTAAATTAAAGAGAGGGATAAGATAAAAGTATTGAATAACTGTTTTCATGATTGATTGATACTGGAAAACTATCTGACTCGAAATCGTTCTTGCCATTCAATGCAATGAGATTGTCCGTCAAGCCCAAGAAATCCCCGCCAATGAAATTTGTATAATTTTCAAATTAAAACAGGAAACAAGCTAATATTTTGCAAAACTGCTTTTAAAGACTGCAAGATCCAGAAAAACATATCAGTTGCGAAATCCTTCCAATCACCCTTCAATTGATGCTAGGAGACTGAAATGTCCACCGATCTCCCCAAATCCTAGCCAAGCTCAAGAAATTCCCGCCAAATACAATTTGTAAATTTTCCAATCAAAACAAGAAATAAGCTAAAATTTTGCACAGCTG
>JAXGGA010004134.1:0-92266 GCA_038373865.1 Uloborus plumipes | reverse complement strand
ATTCGTGGCAGATTAGGGGAGTAAATATTTGAATTGTTACCTTGCTCACTCCAAGCACTTTTTTTGACACTTAAGGCAACTACTAAGAAATTTACACGTAAAAGGAAGTAGTGTGGGGCCCATACCAGATTTTTTCTTTCTTTGTTTCTTTCTTTTTTTTTTTAATATTGGTGAAATATTTAATAACTGTATCATTTACGTAGAAACCTATTGAAATGATATTGAAACAGAATAGCTTTAAAATTTAAACAAAGAATAATTAAAAGTTTAAATTTTGAGTATATACAGAAATATTTAATTCAATCTTTTAAAGTTTCGTCTATTTTAATAAAAATACATAATTTAGAAAGAAATCACAATATGGTAGTGTTTCATTTCATATGTTGCACTACTCCTGTACAAATAAAATAGAGGCTTTAAAAATTAATTTAAATGTATTTAACATGTTCTTAAAGAAATTATGCGAGAAACAAATTTGATTTATTGTTTTGAAGCTGCATTACATAAAAATAAGCGAACATGCAATGCAATTGTAATGCCGGATATCCGGTATCCGGCGTGTGATGAGCCACCGGATATCCGGTATCCGGCAAAATCACTATCCGGTCCATCCCTACATTTCACATATGATTGTAAATATTATTCATACATAAAAACTAGTGTCGCACCAAGTACTCGGTAACTATTCGATACTTGACCAAATTTTGATCACGTACTCGGCCGCCAGTACCTAGTGTTATAAAAATTGAATACTGTTCAAGACAACAAAATTTTCAAACAATTTATAAACGTCTTATTCAAAAAATACGGCTGTATTCTATGTATTAATCAAAAATATATGGAAAAACTCCACTTATAAAATCAATACAGAATAAAAGTTAGCTATGGCTTGTCATTTGTACCATGCCGAAGGCATGAATGCGTTAGTGTGTAACAAACTGTTCTGTATCACATGTTACAAAATTTACCTTTGGCCAAAAGCAGTCCAATTTATACCTAAAATGAATATCAATAAACTGATAACAAAAAATCTTTAAATCATATTGCAGTTTATTTCGAACCATTTAAAAACTTAGATTGTGAATTTTTTCAACTATGATTTTTCAGATTTAAAGTGATAATGATAACTATACATAGAAGTAAAATTTAGTCACTTAATATAGTAGTAAGAAAAAGGTTGTGACTGCTCTGAGTAAAGAAATACTTAGGAAAAAATAAATAAATAAAATGCTATAAAAATATTTTAACAATCAAAATCATTTTATTTTATTCTGTGGTGCAATAAGTGTCATAACAAGTACTCTGTGACTTGGTACTCAGCTATTCAATCAAAGTGCTACTTGGTACATCTCTAATAAATACCATTAAAGAACATTAATTTTTACATAAACTGTGTGTGCATATTTATGAATAAAAAATGAAAGAAATATTAATTTAAGTCTACAAATTGTAATAATATTACAGGGAAATAAACATCAGTCATTTGAGGCTGCAGTTACTGTTTTGACACCGGTATTCTCCACACCATTTCAACCAACGCTTAAGCTTTAAGCAAGGTTTAAACGCGAAGCTGCAAAATAACTGTATTCTCCACTCTGGCGTTTCGAAACACAACACACCCCTTTTTCAAGCTTCGCTTGTACCCCTGACTCCGGCGGTTTAAGCATGATTGAAGCCTAGATTCCCTTCCCATCAGCCATTGCAAACAAACAAGAAGGTTGACAATTGCAACATTAGCACTACATTTCTGACGTAGGAAACAATGATTTTAGAGCGTTCATCAGATGGTTTAATTGATTCTTCGTTTCATTTCTTTCTAATACTTTGGAAAGTTGCACTTTTGAGCCATCTTATTATTTATTTTACGAAAGATTGAAATGGAAGAGTAAAGATGTAGAAGCACGCTTCGCATAAAATGAGATAAACAGACAAAATCAAGCGGTTAAAGATGCAGTTAACAAATAGAAAATGTCACGTGAGTCATTCTAGCCAATGGCGATTGGCGTATCATTTCAACTTCAACTAACACTCTCTCGTAAGCGGCAATTTGAACCAACTTGGAGAATACGCAAAACGTTCAATATGAGTATTAGTTTAAAGCCCGTTTTGGGTGACCAGAGTGTTTCCTCCGGTTTGAGATGGCATTGAGAATATGGCCATAAGATTTTAACTCGTGATAATTGAAAATATCGGATATTAATATCAAAATATCAGCTATTTTCGAAGAATATATATATCTTTCTGAGTAGTATAGGGTGAATAAATTCTTATTTTCATTTTGAAAGTAGTAGTTTTGTTAAAGTATCTTTGTTGGAATATGCCTTTCCTCTATAATATTTTTAATATCTTAATATTGATTTTGCACATTACCTAATTATAAAGTTTTATATGTTTGAATTAAAATAATTAATCAGAGTCATTCTTTGTTTAGGATAAAGCCCAATCAGCCCAAAAATCGGTATACAGATGTGCTTTGCTATGATCACAGCCGTGTAAAATTATCTATTCAAGATGAAGATCCCTATTCTGATTATATAAATGCTAATTTTGTTGATGGGTATAAGCAACGAAACGCGTTTATTTCTTCTCAAGGTATGTATGTGGTATGAATTCAACACTTATGTTTTTCAATAAGTTGTATTGGTTTCAATTAAAGACAACTGTAGTTGGTATTTTCAAGTGTTAGTGATAGGTAAAAGGTTCATGGGAAAACAATAGAGGTTGGATTGTTAAAGAACGCAAATACTGCACTTAATTTGTACTGAAAAATAAATTCAATCAAATGTATTAGGCCAAAACTAAAGCCAAAAAACCAACCCACCTCTGAGGCCTGACCTTGCTAAGAACCCCAAAGTATAAGACATGGGACTGAATTGCTCCAGTGAAAGAGTTTTCAAACGAATATTTTTTCACTCAGATGTATTGTATGTATGTGGGGGTGGAGCATAGACAAACAAGGCACGCAAACACATATTATTCCACCTGATAAATATTCTTAGGAATTTTCAGTATTTATATTTTTCGAATGAATTTATTTTAAAATTTTGCGATACTTTTATTTAAGGTTGACTACAAATTGTTTTTTTATCTATTTATATGAGAAAGTAGGCTAAAAGAAGTTATTTTCTTTGGTTTGTATTAATGATTGAACTACAAAAAGAAGGCATTCAAATTAACTGATACTGGTACTCTAATGTCTGAGTAGTGTAAATTTTGAAGGGTTTCTTATTAAAATTCTAAAATTTCTTGTTTTAATAATAAAATGGTTCAAGCATCTTCAGATATTTGAAAAGAAAATGCCTTTTCATTGTACTAAAGCTATGCTGTTCTATTAGAGTTTTAATTCATGTTCATGTACTGCACATAAAAATATTCTTTTTTTCAAAAACTTGAAAATGTGTGCAAAAATTCTTTTGTTTGCTAAATTTGTGATTGAATAGTCCCAAGTTACACATTCATTTCTGTCACTCTTTTTCAGATGGCATTTGTTTTGTGGTGCTCTTATTTAATGCCTCATGTTCAATATTGTTCAAAATAGTGCTCTTTGTCAACAGAAGTGACGCATCTTAAAATTTTAAGGAAGCATACTAGTTGGTTTGCAATCTAAATTTGTTGCTCTTTCTGGCCATTGGCATTTAAACAATACTATCAATAATTAAGATATCATTAAAATTTCATGGTTTAGATGAAAAATTTTTGAACTTTTAGTGTACACAATAAATTTAGGCTACAAAAACAATCTAGGAAATTTAACGTTGTTTTCCACATAATAAAGGATTTGAGACTAAATGTGTAAAACCTTGATTAGCTCCAACGCTTTTTTTTTTCAAGTTGTCTCTTCTGTTAGGGGGGGGGGGCAATATACTGTCCCTGAATAACTTTGTGCCAATGCATACATTACCAAATCAACTGTCGTTTGGTCAAAAATAGTGATGAAAGTAGCTGGTAAAAATGGAATTATAGTGATAAATGATTTGTGTATTTATCTTTTAACTCCCGTATATATATAGGTCCTCTTCCGAAAACATTTCCTGATTTTTGGCGTATGGTTTGGGAACAAGAAAGTCAAGTCATTGTGATGACTACAAAAGCTATAGAAAGAGGAAGAGTGAAATGTGGGCAGTATTGGCCCATAGAAGAAAACATCACTCAGGAGTACGGTGATTTCGATGTCTTCAACGCTGGCGTGGAAGATTTTGCAGATTACATTATAACCAATTTGGTTTTAACCAACAAAAAAGTATGATTATTTTGTGATCACTTTACTTCTATAGTTTTAATATCAGCAGTCTGTTTATGATCTTAAAAACTGACTTATTTAGGAGAAATAAAGTGTTCTGAAAAAGTTGTAGTTTAAATCACAGAAATTTATTCCTATAAAAATAATTTTTTTGTTTTCTGCTAGAAAGAAAATGTCACAATTAAAAATTTTCATAATCAAATTGTTAAACCAATAAATTTTTGTCCGCAAATTTATTGCAACTGGCCAAGTAATATGTCATTATCTGGTACTCTTGTTAAACAAGGCACTACAATACCAGATTTATGTTCGTTATTTTTTTTACGTTAGAGTTTCTCAAAGTGTGGTTCAGGAGCTCCACCCAACTGGTTCACAATGCTAGTTTTCTAAAAAGTGCATGCTAAGTAAAAATAATTGTAGTTGCTGAATGAGTAGCTGTACTTTAGTTAAAAAAGAATTGTAAGTACTGTCGTTGCTGCTTAAACAAATACCGTCGGTTCCAAGAAATATTATTCGATTAAGCGGGGATCTTTAACATTGCTTCGATGGCATGGGAAGTATTCGGCTCCAGGATATTTTATTCGTGTAAGTGGGGTATTCGTTTATCCGTTACCCAATACAGCGGGGACGACAGTATATGTTGAGTGAAAAATAACTACCGTATTTTCGCGTAGATAAGCCGCACCACCGTATACGCCGCACTTCGCAAAATTCGGGAGAAAAAAAATGCGTTTCATCAGATACGCCGCATCAGCGTATAAGCCGCATAAAATTTTGTCAAAAATTCAATCTGCCAAAACCTACACCTACGCTGTATACTGGTATTGACATCGTTCAAAAACAATGACGAAGAATTAGTAACATTGATTTGAAAACAGTGTTTCAATATTATAAATAAATAAAACGTTGCAACATTTTAGCGATAACTGCAATTTATACGAGGGCTATCCAGAAAGTAGATTACGTTTTGGAATAAAAAATAAACAAAGTATAGGAAACAAATTTTATTATATACAGATGAAAGCCACACTCAAATACTACTTTTCTACATAGTCACCATACAAATTAAGGCATTTATCGTAGCGATGTACGAGCTTGGAAATTCCTTCGTCGAAAAATTCGGCCGCCTGCGCCTTCAACCACTTCGTTACCTCTTCTTGCAGCGTGCAACAAACTTCGCGAAATTTTTGGAAAACTCAAAGAAAGTTCCGTTATTGTGAATTTTCGATTTTCACGGACTTTAGCATCGACTTTTTCGACAAGTTCGGCAGTCACTATGCTGGGTCTCCCACTTCGATCCTCGTCGTGAACATTGGTTCGGCCATTTTTAAATCTTATGACCCACTGACGCACTCCACCTTCAGTGATAATGTTGTCCCCATACACTTCACAAAGCTGCCGATAGATTTCTATCGGTTTACAGTTTTTTGCAGTCAGAAACCTTATTACTGCACGCACCTCGCAGCTCGCGGGATTTTCAATTAACGCAGACATTTTAAACCGTCACAGTATCTGAACAGAGCACAGCACGAACCTCTCACTAGCACGGCTAGATGCCGACTGAGCTGCGCAACGCTCTGACCCCAAGATGGCCGCGCTAGCCCCGCCCCTAGCGGACACAGACGAAAACGTAATCTACTTTCTGGATAGCCCTCGTAGTAACCCTGTTCTGCTCCAGATGGTTTCTATTGCAACCCTACTTCCCATCCTCACGGCGGCAACGGCAAGGGCAGGGCAATGGGGGGCAGCGTTTTTTTTTAATTATTTGTTTATCGTTTGGATTTGTTTTCCTTTATTAGACACCTTAGTTATGGTTGATGTTTTTTTTTTCTTAATTTATTCCACTTCCTTCTCAGATCTAGGAAAATAAAATAACATCTGAATAAGCAGAAATGCTATCACCATTTTCAAAATAGATCTTTTCAAGGGCGTTGCAGTTCTGGTTTTCGATGTCAGACTCTAATTTGTTTTGTTTTTAAGCAATAACTAAACATAACATGAACTTTGAAAAAAAAAATCTTTTACATCACACCCAGAATGAAAGGGGCAATGAAAGGGGCACGGGCACGTTTTAAATTGGATTAGCATTAAATTAGCATAGACTTTAAAAAAATGCCCTTTTCATTCTCAGATCGTGATATGTCCCCTCCTATTATGATATTTTATGTATTGTACCTTTTGTATATTTGTACAAACTGTTGCACAAATGTTTACAAACTCCGATAAGCTCTTTATTGATAGAAAATAGAAATAAAATGCAATAGAAACATAATTTCATTGCATTTATTCATATGTATGTATATTGGTTTTCAAATTAATTTTTACTACCACAGCCTTAAGAAATATAAAACTGAAGGAACATACTAAACAATGCATAAATAAGTATTAGGAAATAAGATTTAAATGTATCATATAAAGTTTTCTTTTTTGCACAGTTGGTGTGTTTTTTTCGGAGGTCCGTAGTGAACCGTACCTAAAGAATACTGTACATAACCAAGTTGCATTGATGCACGTGATTTATGTTTTTATTATTTTACTACATCTAAAATTGTTATACGTATGCAGTTTACAAGTTAGCCAGGTTATGAAGTTCCACATAATATGTCCACCTGATCAGTAGCCTTAACTGATAAGGTTTTTGCTGGACGGAAAATGTTTGATTAAAAAATTTCATAATCAAGCTGTTAACTAATGATTGTTTTTTCACCATGAAAGAGTTGTAACTGCCCAAATATTTCACTATCTTGTGCAGTTTTTAACCATCCGTTTTTTCCTTACATAACACAGTTGCATTAATGCATGTTTTATGCTTTTCTTTTAGCTTGGAACATCCCAAGATGTTGTACATATGCAGTTCACAAGCTGGCCAGATTATGGAGTTCCACATTCTGCACTGGCAATGCTTGATTTTAGAGATAAAGTACGAATGAAGCAAACAGAAGCTGTTGCAGCTATAGGAGCCCATTGGCACGGCCATCCGCTGGGTCCTCCTATTGTTGTTCACTGCAGTGCTGGCATAGGCAGGACAGGTACTTTCCTTCTTTATAAATGTATTTTGATTTTGCTTTGAATATGGTTTATAGGATGTTTAAAAACTTGTCAAGCCTTTGAAAAGTTTAAAAATAGTCATTGAATTTTAGAAGTTTCAACAATTCCAAATAAAAGAACATGCACTGGAAATCAGATTTCATTTCCTTGTATCCAATTCCGAAAACCATGTTTTTTGTGCAAAACTGCACCGAAAATAATGTTTTTACTTTTTTGTTCTTAAAAAAATCTTAAGTTTCTATATGCTAAAATTTCAAATGTCGAATTTTACTATCTAAACATATAGTGTCTGAATGTTTAAATCACAAAATAAAGAACATATATTGTCATTGTGGATTTTTAAAAAAGCAATCGAAGACATCGAATTGCGTTAGTTCTTGTTTGCTTTCTTGCACTACTTGGATGTGCAACATATGTTGTATTGAAAGTCTTCTGCTTATCTCTTAATTTAAAACAAATGCTTTTGCAATTTTAAAATACTTTACTCTTTAAAATTTATGCATATAAAATATTATAACACATAAAAATTACTACTTCAGTGGGGTATGCACTTGGAACAGCTTCCGTAAAAGGCTATAATAAGCAACGGGATAGATGGCTTTAAGAGGGGAATCCATCTTTGCTAGAGACTGATAATTTGACTAAAAACCTAGAACCTGTTGCTGGTCAACACTTTAGTGTTTACTAGGTTGTGAAAATCTTCACAGTCAAGTTTTTTTTTTTTTTTTTTTTTTTGTGACACATTTATGCCATAGAACGTTAACTGTTTCTCAAAATAAACTCCATTATTATTAATCACCTTTTGCTGTGGATCTGCAAGTTAACGGACCTGGTCAAAGTACCCTTCATATCCGTTCAAATCGAAAAATTCTTCACGTGCTGCAACTTCTTCAGACAGGTGCCAACTTCTTAACTTGAACCTGCAACCTTTCTGAAATAGATGCATTGAGCGAAAAGACTAATCAGGTGGTGCACAATAGGGTGGAGCGAAAAACAAAAATTTTGGAATTTTTTTCTGTAATACCCGGCAAAAGCTGTGCATGCGTAAGTACAAAACACGTGTAAAATATTATCAAGTTTGAACAACTCTTTTAGGGTCCTACCAGGGCTTGAATTTCTCTAAAAATACGAAAAAATGTCAATTTTCAAAAATTTTTTGGAAAATATAAATAATCACCATTTTTGTTCTATAACCATTAAAATCCTTAGTTTTAACACTCTTTTCATGCATCTTAGAAATTATTTACATTCTATTCAGTATTAAGTTCGTACATAAACCGTAAAGTTCCGTGAAATTAACCAAAAATTGACTTTTTTTACCATTTTTTGCACATAGCAATAATTCTTCTTTTGTAATCCAGATTGTATTTTTTTGCAATGAATGGGCAAAATGCAGCTTTTAGTTGTAAATGCAGTTATATTTCGTTACATTAACAGCCCAGAACGCACCACAAGGAGGTAGCTGCATTTCGGGTGTCATTCTGCCTTTCCCATCCACCCAGCCACGTTTTTTACATATTTTCAACACATTTATACGGATGCAATTACTATCCGATGTTAAACAGGTTTCTCCTTTTGAATCAAAGTTTGAAGTTTGTTTCATGACTGCGTTTTTACCTTGACGATTGCGAGTATATAGTTTTTCATTTAAATTCATATCTTTTGTCGCTTCCTTCAATAGCAGTCTGCCGTTTCACTAACCAGTTTTGAACCCTTAAAACAGTCGGAGTGTAGAAAAGGTATACTTATTGACTCACTGATAAAGTACAACTTGTTTTTGAAAAGTTGTCTTATTAACGTTGCAAGAACTCGGTGAAAGCTACCAAAGCTTTAAAAACGGATAAAAGTACTTGATGGACATTGTCAATGTAATACAGAAAGAAAAAAGTGACCCTGATCTCACTATCAAAAATCGGAGACCTTTCAGTCATTAGCTTTCATTAATTCGAGCTAACAGAGTTATGAAGCTGTTGATTTTCAAGCTGAGTTTCTAATGAGATAAAGATACTCGTCAGTTTTATCATTAAAAAATACACTTCTGTATAGTTCAAGAAATTAGAAATTAAAAAAAAAAGAAAGAAAATTTCCGTGAACGAAAATTTCCATGGAGCTGTAATCATATTAAAAATTACACATTCTATAAAAGTTTAAAACTATAAGAATAAATTGACTGGTCAACGCGTGTTTACTTTCCTCCCATTAATGATGTCAATTAAAAAAATTTCATAGTTTGAACTTTCAAAACTTAATATGGGTCATAAAAGTTCTCATTTAGTTATTAAAGTGTTTTCTGATGTTGTATGCCTTTCCGTAACCCAACTCTTTTAGTTTGACTATCGTCCACTGCCGTGCATGGCCAATTACAAGTTCGCAAAATTAACAAAGCAGGCATTTCTTCGTATCAGCGGATCCACGAAGAAGAGAAGATCATCAATTAAATGAATTATAGATTGCGTAACTTTCATTATACATACAATTCCATGTTTCACGGAAATTTTCTTTCTTTTTTTTAAATTTCTAATTTCCTGAACCATTATATTATTTAAAGATATAACTGACGAGTATCTTCATCTCATTAGAAATTTATCTTAAAAATTAACAAATTCATAACTCTGTTAGCTCAAATAAATGAAAGCTAATGACTGAAAGGTCTCCGATTTTTGATAGTGAGATCAGGGTCACTTTTTTCTTTCTGTATTGAATTGACAATCATTGACAATATCCATCAAGTACTTTTTCTCTTTTTTTAATCCGTTTTTAAAGCTTCGATATCTTCCACTGAGTTCTAGCAACGTTAATAAGTTAATTTTTAAAAAACAAGTTGCACTTTATCAGTGATTCTTTAAGCATACCTCTTCTACACTCCGACTGTTTTAAGGGTTCAAAGCTGGTTAGTGAGACGGTAGACTGCTATTGGAGGAAAAGACAAGATATGAATTTAAATGAAAAACTTTATTGCTCGCAATGATCAATGCCAAAACTGAGTCAGAAGTCGAACTTCAAACTTTGATTCAAAAGGTGAAACCTGTTTAACATCAGAAAGAAATTGCATTCGTACAAATGTGTTGAAAATATGTAAACAACGAGGTTGGGTGGATGGAAAATGCAGAATGACACCCGAAGTGAAGCTACCTCCTTGTGGTGCGTTCTGGGCTGTTAATGTAACGAAATATAATTGCATTTACAACTAAAAGCTGCATTTTCCCCATTCATTGCAAAAAAATAGTATCTGGATTACAAAAGAAGAATTGTTGCTATGTGCAAAAAATGGTAAAAAAAGTCAATTTTTGGTTAATTTCACGGAACTTTACGGTTTATGTACGAACTTAATACTGAATAGAATGTAAATAATTTCTAAGATGCATGAAAAGAGTGTTAAAAGGAAGCATTTTAGTGGTATTAGAACAAAAATGGTGATTATTTATATTTTCCAAAAAATTTTAGAAAATTGACATTTTTTCGTATTTTTAGAGAAATTCAAGCCCTGGTAGGACCCTAAAGAAGTTGTTCAAACTTGATAATATTTTACACGTGTATTATACTTACGCATGCACAGCTTTTGCCGGGTATTACAGAATAAAATTCCAAAATTTTTGTTTTTCGCTCCACCCTAGTGCACAATCTGGGTTGTGCTCTCCATCTTATTGTTTGCTTCAGCTGCAACTTCCATTGTCACTCTTATCTTCCAGTAGTGATGTAATTACATCAGAACCTGTAGTTGCACAATCTCATAGCTAGTGCAGATACAAGGGCGTAGATAGGGGGGTACAACTGCACCCCCCTAGATCAGAGCCAATAGGAGGTCACTGTGACCTCCCATTTTATTTATTTTTTTGACAAACGATTTTGTCCCCTTTCATACTTTTCATTGTGACATGCTGGTCACCAGCATGTTTCTACAAAACTACTGTTTTGTTCTTTTAGAAATATTTTATACCATCCATTGGTTTAAGGTGTGCATGACTGAATAAAGTATAGTTTCTTTGAGTTCATAATTTCTTCCTTTTTTTGTGCAAATAGAATTTCAAGCACTTTTTTCTCTTTCTTTCTTGCTTCTGTTTTTATTGAAAAATTTGACTTTTATGCTAAATTTTGAGAACTTTATATAAACTGCGTTATTATATCTAGTATTGATTATTTTTCAGAAAATGATAGTAAGCGTGCCTGTTTTTGAGGAGAAAATTTTTAATTTACCGAATGAAACTCAGAACTTTACTGAATGATTAAAAAATAAATAAATAAAATACAAGAATGCATACTTGTCTACGAGGTGTGGCTATTAAATAACGGGACTGACTCTACAGTGGAACGAGTGCGCATGCGTCAACAAAAAATGACCAACAGCTGTTTAGTTTGAAACCTACTCTTCAGAATGCAGTTAGTCTCGTTTCTGTAAACAACATCGTTGAGTCATAACCTTCATTTACCTTAGTGTTGTTATTTTGTTTTGCCGGAAAAATGGTTAGCGTAATAATAGAACAACGAATTGTTATTAAATTTCACTTTAAACTTGGAAAAACCGCTACCGAAACCTATAATTTACTAAAAGAAGTGTATGGCAGTGAATGTTTATCGCGGACTCGTGTTTTTGAATGGTTTAAGCGTTTTCAAGATGGTCGACAAGACGTTGAAGATGATTCGCGGCCAGGTCGTCCTTCAACATCAAAAACGGATGGCAATGTTGAAAAAGTTGCTAATTTGATTCGGTGTGACCGTCGATTAAGTATTCGTGCAGTTGCTGAATCTGTAGGCATTGATAAAGAATGTGTACGGCAAATTTTACATGACAATTTGAACATGCGAAAAGTGTGTGCAAAAATGGTACCAAAAATTCTCTCGATTGAACAACAAGCAGCTCGCAAAAATGTTTGTACTGACACGTTGAATGCCATTGAAAATGATCCAAATTTATTGCAAAGGATAATAACATGTGATGAATCGTGGTTTTTTACCTACGATCCAGAAACAAAGCGCCAATCCATGCATTGGAAGACCCCAACTTCACCGAGAGCCAAAAAAGCAAGAATGAGCAAGTCAAAATTTAAATCAATGATGATTGTTTTTTTCGATATTCATGGGATTGTGTACCTTCACTGGGTTCCTGAAGGTCAAACAATTAATCAACATTACTACCTTGAGGTGCTTCATAAACTACGTGAAAGAGTAAGAAAAAAACGACCCGAAATGTGGAAGGACAAATCATGGGTTTTGCACCAAGACAATGCGCCAGCTCATTCAGCGTTGTCTGTTAAGCGGTTTATGGCCAAGTACAGCATCCCAGTGTTAGAACATCCACCTTACTCGCCAGACCTAGCACCATGTGACTTTTATCTTTTCCCTAAGGTGAAATCTGCATTGAAAGGTACGAGATTTGAATCTGTAGAAGCTGTTCAAGAAAAAGCGGCAAGAGTCCTGAAAGAGTTGACAGAAGATGACTTCCAGCACTGTTTCGAACAATGGAAAATTCGCATGGAGCGTTGCAGGGATAGAGAAGGGGTGTATATTGAAGGTGATAATAAGTAATTATGTATAAAATGAAAATAAAAAATTTTACAATATCAGTCCCGTTATTTTATAGCCACACCTCGTATGTCTAGCAAAAGAGACGTGAGGCATCACAAAAATAAATAATTAATTAATTAAAGAAAAAAAAAGCAAAAAAAAAGAAATTAAATAAAGAAGTTCAGCCTTGCAATACTGTCTCACTGTTTTCAAATTTCATCAGCCAATTTGTATCGGATAAGAATTTTTTGGGAGGTCACAGTGACCTCCTATTGGGGGGCCACTGCTTGCACCCTCCTAACGCGAGTCCTGGCTACGCCCTTGCGCAGATATCTTGATAAAGAATCTTAAAAATAACAACAAACAATAAAAAGAATTGAATTTTCAAATTTTGTCCTTAAACTTTTTTTTTCAACCTCGTATATGTATTTTTGCTTTCTAGTTTCTGACATTTCTCTTCATTTGTTTTTAGGGACCTTCATCACTTTGGATATTTGTATCAACAGATTAGAAGCAACTGGTCTAATAGACATTATTAAAACTGTTGAGAAAATCCGAGCCCAACGAGCGTACAGCATTCAAATGCCTGATCAATATGTGTTTTGTCATTTGGCTTTATTAGAATATGCTTTGAGCCGAGGTCTCTTGGAAGATGTGGATCTTTCAGGATTTAACGACGACGATTCAGAGTCTGAATAATACCGTGCTGTTTGTTTCTCATACTACTGTTAAGCATGTCTAATTTACGTACTGATTTGTTACATATCTTACCAGAATTTACCCTCAAAAGTTCCTCCTCTTGTTTTTAGTGGATAAGTCTAATAAGGGCCATTTCTGCGGTAACAGATGTATCAATTGTTGTCAAAGCATGTTTCAAAGATTTCAAAATCAGACAGATTCTTGCTTCGTTACATGAACTTTATAAATAAAATTCACTCTACTTCTAGGTAATGTAATTAAATTCTTAAAGAATTCCATGAACAATAGTTAACTATTTGTTTTTGCTCAGTATCAGTTCTATCTCAGAAGATACATCCATTATTGATTCAAAAATATTATTTAAATAATGTATCTGGAAGCTTTTTAAATTTAATTGTATTTAATAGGAGTAGAGTCCATAATCTTCATTAAGTTCATGTAGTGAAACAAGATTTGGAGTCTTTGCAAGCTGTTATATACAACAATTAGTAAATCCATTATTACCAATAAGCATATTCTATGCTTACATATGCTGTTTCCATTTATATATTTTGTTGTACAAATTCTAATGCCTGATGTGTGTTATTACAGACTATTCTAAGAAATATATCACTGACTATGAAAATGTGTCTTCTCGTGTTGTGAAGTTTTAATCCAACGTTAAAGAAGCACAAATATACCTGTATTTTATGCTTGTTTAACGTTGGATCAATCACACAAAGGTATTTTTTGTATTCATCTCTTTGTGTTTACGTAAGTCTACTTCCTTATTTTTTGAATTAGAGCATTTCCTTCTTAAAAACCTACTGATGTAAAATTTTAATATTTTATTTACAAGCATCTAATTAGGGTTAAATATCAGTATTTTGACGTTACTACTTAATTACTTAGTTATGTTATTAGTAACTTTTAAAAAAATGGAGTTTCATATTAATTTAATTCTTATAACATGCTATACCTTTTGTAAAGTTTAATTTTTCCGGTAAATGTGCAGTTATAAGTTTTCTTCACACTATTGTGTGAAATAATCATTTATTGTGAAGGTATTACAGTTTTTACTGTTGCTTATTTGAAATTTTTATAAGTTATTTCATAAAAAAATGTGAATGAAGTATGCAATATGATTTTATTCACTGCCACTGGACACCTGAGTGAAATGCAGTGACCATAACCTCTTGTCCACATTGGGCTTTTGATTGCATAACCAGTTTGCATCATGGCAAGAACATATGTATGAATTTTTTTCATTAGGAGTCCACGTCAAAGAGTAGGAAATTTTTTTAGAATTTTCAAATAGTGCAAACACAGTATAGTTTCATCAGAAAACAATGAAACCACGCCCATTTATATGTAAATACATTGATTTCTCACAGTCAGAAAAAGCGTTACCCCCCCCCCCCCAAGTGACGGGCCTGACCATTGGCACACACTGTAAAAACCTACTAAGTGAAAGAAGTATTTCTAAATACTTGAGCTGTGTTTCAGAAAAAATTCTGTTATTAAATTAGAGATATTACTAAGCCCAGCAAAAAGAAAGTGATGTTTTGTATATAATAAAGAAAACACAGCAATGTTTGATTCTAATGCTTTGAAGTGTACAATAAAACATCAACACACCATATGCTTGAACATTAAAAAGTGTCCACAAAATATAGATTAATGCTGATGGGTTTGATATCCAAACGCATACCGGTGCTGAGATATCAACATCTGGTCATAGCGAGGTACAAGTCAAACCATTTTACATTTTAAAGTGTTAGAAAAAACGAGACAAAATGCTCTGGGGTTCAGAACAGATGTGACCAAAAAAATAAACTGAAAAATAATTATGACCAATATAAAAAACATCAATAACAAAACAAAGGCAGGAAAAAAAACAAGAACATAACGACAAACACTAAATTAAAGAGAAATGCAGTGTCCTGAAAGAGGATGAACAGTTTTGGATGGAGCCCATCCCACAACAGTTCCTTCAAAGATGGATGAAAGTGATTGAAGAATTTAAAACAAATATGATTGAAATTTGGACAATTAAAGAGGATATGCAATACCGTCTGATTGATGCTGTCAAAGGGCTATGACTCCCTTGACCAGAACAAAGAGAAGCCCTAAAATTGTATCCCCCCCTCAATTTCTGAAAAATTTATAAAATGATTGAAAGTTACTCCTCTTAAAATATGGCTGCTGTAAAACTCATGCAAGAGACTTATGCACTGAGGAGTCAACCCCTTCATCGTTTTCAAAAAAAATATTGTTGCAGATTTCTTTATTCCATGTTTTTCTTAATTTTGGCATAATTAGGTTGCTGTGTCTCATTTATCATTTACAAATTTATACTAATTTTGTATAGTTTGATGGGTAGATAGTACAAAAGAGAAAAAGAAAGCACTGAGAATAGAAAATAGAAGTTGTTTTATTCTTCCCTGAAATTTCTAAAACTTTTCCTACTAGTACAAAATTTCAAAATAAAAAAAAACTGCATAAATCTCAAAGGAAAGACGCTGTTGAAATTTCACTGATTTTGCCATTTACTTTGGGTATCAGAGCTCCTTTAAAAAATTCTAACCTCACAGGAAAAAATCCAAAGTGTGCCACTGATGCACATTAATACCTTTTGACTTGATGAATGTATGGTCCTTTTCCGTAATTTCAAGAATTTTTGAGGGTAAATTTTACAGGTACTATACAGTGTTATTGTTAAATGTGTTGGACTGTTTGGTGTTCTTTCTTTTGCCAATGCTCCTGTGTGAAAGATATTTATTTTTTTATTATTTTTATACATAATTGATGCATTCATTTACTGTTTGTAAAATTATGTATGACTTAGGACTTGCTTTCTACAAAGGCATGTACATTTTTGTAAGTATATGTTCCTGTAAGTGCTTTATGTTTGAATGTTCATAATTTTACTTGTTTTTATTTATGCACATAAATGTGTACAGAAAGAAATCAAATCAAAATTTACCTTTATCAAAAATCATTTTATTTATCTGATTTTTGAAACAGTATACTCTGAATATAAGTTTAAATTTAAACGTATCACACAAAACTGACGAAATTAATGCTATGGATGTATATTTAACAAATAATTTTTGTGTTTTTCATATTTTAATGCATATTATTTTTTTTCTTTTAATTCTTTACTTTATCTACCTTCTGATGAAGTGACAAAAGTACAATATATAAAATGGCATCTAAGAAACGTTTTCTTCTATAAGGTATGTTCAGGAGAGTAACAGATGTTTAAAATTAAAATTTTCTTATTTGATCTTCCTCATGTCCACATGATATCTACATCTACATATAATTTACCTTATTTCTTTTTTCTGAAACTGCGACGAGAGATAATCATGATTTTGCAGTTTTGAAACTATTAATAAAACTACTGCATCAAATTATGAAAGGAAACTAAAGATTTCCCATACTGTCGGCCCCGCTTAAACGAATACTGTCGGTTCCAAGAAATATTCGATAAAGCGGGGGTCTTTAACATTACGTCTATGGCATTGGTTATCTGTTACCCGATTAAGCGGGGACAACAGTATCAGCATTTGAATATCTTACTATCGTACTCATTCAATTCTGAATGCATTTTTAATTGTTCATAGGTTGGTGTAGACTTTTCAGGTGCATTTTATATTTCGATTTATTGATGAAGTGTCGAAAATGCCTACAGTACAAAACACAAGATCTAGTATTCTTCTAACTTCTGAAATTTTTTTGTCATGAAATTGATGGTATTCTTGTACCACAAATTTATCAGAGTATTATTTGCAATTGAAACAGCTTTGAAATATAGAACAAGAAAATTCTCCAGAACTTAATGAGTCTATTTTTCAGAATGTCTGCATTGTGTTTTTGGAAGCTATCTTTATTTTTCTTTCAATAGTCCTAGGCTTCAGCTTATTTCAAATAAACATTCTTAAAAATTTAAATTTATTTTAGAAATAAATTTTAAAAAAAAGGCTTATGTAAGAGAGAAAGCAAGTTACTTAATATCTCAAGGGTATCAAATTCATTCTGTCAAACTGGTAAGCATTATATTCCAGAAAATTTCATTGTTTATTTTTCATCTTTAGAAACTTTTCCATTAAAAAAATTTTGAATGCCACTTTCAAAAAAATCCAGATCTTGGATAGTTCAGAAATTCAGTATCTAGATTTAGTTTTAATACTGTATCAGTTACTAAATGCATTTATTTAAATTTTAATACTAGATTCACAGCTGTGATTGATCTTTCAGAAATAGCACATAAAACTTATTTCAATTTGAATTTATCCCGCAGCAATCTGAATTTCTAGAGAATGTGAAATGGTTAATTGAAATGAAGATTATGAATTGATCGAGACCGGCGACGTCTGCAAAGAGTCGTAAATTCTAACAGACAAGCAACACTGCGTCAAATCACCGTAGAAATCAATGTGGGACGTACAATGGACGTGTCTGCTAGAACTGTGCGGAGAAATTTGGATTTCTTGGGCTATTCCAGCAGAAGACCGACTCGAGTGCCTTTACTGACAGAACGACATCGCTTGCAGCGACTCTCGTGGGCACGTGAGCATATCGGTTGGTCCCTAGATGAATGGAAAACCGTGGCCTGGTCCGATGAGTCACGATTTCAGCTGGTAAGAGCCGATGGTAGGGTTCGAGTGTGGCGCAGACCCCACGAAGCCATGGACCCAAACTGTCAGCAAGGCACTGTTCAAGCTGGTGGTGGTTCCGTAATGGTGTGGGCTGTTTTTTCATGGCATGGACTTGGTCCTCTAGTGCGACTGGACCGAACATTGACTGGAAATGCTTATGTGCAGCTACTTGGAGATCACTTGCAGCCATTCATGGACTTCATGTTAAGTTATTATATTATGAAATTGAAAAGTATATTTTGAATATAATGATCCATATTTAATGGTAATGTGTTTTTATGCTCTTTAGAGGTGGTTTCATTAAGATAAGTTTCTTTCTAACTATTTGGTATATATATATATAATGAACCATTCCACGCTCCTTTCAAAAAATGTGATTTTGACGAAATTCTTACAAAGTGGGTATTGTTTTACATTTGTTGTGTATTTATTTTATGGAGTTTGCGTCATTAATTCAAGCACTTATTAAATTATGATTTCAAACATTTCATTTTATTGATCATGTAGTTAGTTTTCATTTTTTTTTTTTTCAATTATTTAGAATTCCTTTTCAAATCATTTAAAGTAAGAAAACATTTTGCCATGAACCATATAATTTGATAATCATATTAAAACTTTCGTCCATAATGGCATACTCATGCCAGTCCACAAATTTCTTTTCTAAAATTACGTATGGTGCATGGTGAAATACTTTATCTTTCTCTTTTTAATCTTTCATTAGTATGTATTTAATGATGTAGAAAGTGCAATAACTGCAATTTTTGGAATAAAAACATATTTTATCTTTTTATACTTTTCTAACTTAAACTGTTTTAGACGACATTAGTCAGACTTAAATATATTGTATGCCTCGTAGAGGGGTGACAAAAAAAGTTCATATTTATGCATGTGAAATCTCATTTTTCGAAAACTATCTTTTAGATCTTTGTATTTTATACGGCATATTTATTAGATGTTGATATCTTCTGCTGTTTTTCTGGTGTCTATAAACTTTGGTAATGTAATTAGTTTTTGTTTTGTACGCATCTCTATGTGATTCATTGTGTAGTTTGAAAATTGTGTTTTACATTCTTGAATGTATATCATTGTATATGTGTTTATGCAGTGCTTTTTTCTAAGGATAAGTTTGCTAAGGTTTGTTAACCCTCGTAATGTCTTCACATTTGGTTTTTTATTTTTATTTTCACTTAGCATGTCCATACTATTCACTTATTCATTAGTATGCTTTAGGTATTAACCATTACCCATACTGGCTGGAGAAAAAGCACTGTATGTGTACACAATACTGTATCTTGTACATTGCTAATCTGTAAAGTTATTTGTACCTGTTGGAATAATATTAATGTAGCTTCAAGAGCAAAAGGGTGCTTCGAACAAAACTGTTATAACAAAAACTATGAAGCTGTTTACCTAGTCACACTTGTCGATGAGTTTTAAAATAAACCCGTGACAAAACTATTGGGTTTTGTGTGGTTGTTGTTTAGAATACTTCATCGGGTACTTGTGCTTATTAATTAAGTGATTTTAATGTGATTCTAGCTGCAATAATTTATTTGGCTGAATTCATTACTATTTTTTATAAAATGGGAGTATTTATGTGTGGGGGGGGCAAGGGGCAGGTCATAATGCACCGGCAGTAACATTTTCTTCAACTGTCTACAACGCAAATTAAAATTCTAAAAATTATCTGGGGTATAATTCAACAGGAATTACGGAAAAAAAAGAAGCTAAACTTAAAAACTACGCATCATTTTTTACTTTTTAGAGGAATTTCCTTTTCTGGTGGCAGTTTTTAGGTCTGCTTTATTTTCTTTTTTTTAATTTAGTTATTTTACTCATTTTAGCGGTGATCTTTAACATTTGTCTCTATGGCATGGGTGATTTTTCATGAGAGAGACTGGTCGAGACTTTGAGTGACAATATCTTTTACAAAATAAATATTTTAAGCTCTACAGCTGTAAAGAATTAAAAACAAGTATTTGGACAATAAAACAACGACCTTTGAATTTTTTTGGTTAAAAATTTATGACAACCTGAAATCCATAAAAAAATTGCAAACAGCATTTTTTCAAAAATTTATATGCATGCTACACAAAATCTGAGGAGATCAAGCTTACAAAAACTACTGGAAAGTATTGACAACCAAAAGTACTTTAAACTCCAAAAATATTAGGCTTCTAGTGTGATAAATTTTTCTGCAGTCTTAGCCTAAGTATTCCATTTTTTTTAATAACAGGCAGGATTTCAAGCTAATTTTTTCATTCTTATTTGAAAGAACACCATCGAAAAAACTAAACTCATTTTGATTGGAAAAAATCTGGTCTTTCTAATGGTGTCATTGAAAAAAGGGTGGAAGGTGACAAACCTGAGCTATAACGAGTTGAAAACAGGTAATTTTTCATGAAAGGGACTTTTGTCGACACTTTGGATGACAATATCTTTTACAAAATAAATATTTAAGCTCTGCAGCTGTAAAATATTAAAAACAAGTATTTGGACAATAAACTGCGAAGTATGAAGCTTTGAATTTTTGTGGTTAAAGATTTATGACAACCTGAAATCCAGGAAAAAATTGCCCACCGCGTTTTTTCGCAAGTTTAGATGCTTGCTACACAAAATCTAAAAAGATCAATTTCACAAAAACTATTGGAGAGTATTTACAACCAAAAGTACTTTGAGCTCCAAAAATGTTAGGTTTCCAGTGTGATAAAACTTTTTGCAACTTTAACGTGAACATTGCAACTCGTTTCACGAAGCTGATCCGCCATTTTGGACCACAATTTTTGCGGGGTCCTTGATCCTCCAGATTTGGATCTTGGAAGCTAAAAATTGCACAGGTCAGCTTGATATTTATGTAGATATTACACCTCTGTAAAATCTAATCCAAATCGGAGTTGGTCAGGTGGGGACCACTAGTTCACTTGATATGGAATGACTATTTAGACTTTTTTTTTTTTTTTTTCATAAATTATTGAATACAAAAAATTAATTTATAAATTGTATTTTTCTTCATGTTATTGAGACATCAAACTTTTAATATCAACAAAATTAAAACACATATGTACCAACTCGTTTGAAAATACTGCTAACTTCAGTTACTTCAGTGTCTATTATCTTCAAAAAGTTAACTTCTATAGATATACCCGGAGAGATGGCAGATGCACAGGAAGTGGAGACAGAACCCTTCATTTTGCAATAGGTACCATCAACTAAGACGCTCGAAGAGAAAAACACTTTACTGCTTACGCATTTTTGTTGATCCTACTTATTACAAAATGAAATTATCTGTTTCCGCTTTGATGAGCCGCAATATCTCCGTCGGAACTAGGAAGGAATGGGACGCAACTTATCCAGTAGATATAGCAGCTTCAGACTCTGACTGCTACATCTACTATGGGAAGAATTGAATAAAATTCTTCAATTTATGTTTCCCAAGCTACAATAAAATTCACCTGGAAAAAAAACTCGAAATATGTGTTTTAATAACTATTAGTTTTTACTCAGAATTTTTTTCGGAATTGAAAAAAGAGAAGGAAAAAAAATCTTCTGCACTATAAACAATGCTGTCAACACTTACAGGTGCAAAAAATTTTTAATCACACTTAACCTTCGAAAAATATCGTTATAAATTATCATAAATCCGAATTCATTGAAGCTCGTATTAAAAAATCTACGAACGCCCCCCCCCCCTTTTTTTTTTTCAAACGCTAGATACTCATCTGTTTCGCTAAGCGGAATAGACAATTTCAGAATTTAGGAATGGTATGATTCATTGTTTTTATTGTGCAATAATATTAAAATTAGAAAAATATACAAAAATCCTTTTAAATTTTGTGTTTATACAATTTTTTTTAAAAAAAGCGAGATTTAGTAACATTTTAAAGTTTACCATGCAAAGCATTTTTTTCTTTTTTTTCCTTTCTTTTCTTTTTTTTTTTTTTTTGACAGAAAATAATTTTATTTTTACATTACTCTTATTGGTTGTGAGTTTTCTTACTGTTTGTTGCGTTCGTAATATTTTTTTTTTCATTAAATAGTTAGTTTCTCTTATCGAGTTGTTCAAGTAAGCTACATTATAATTATAAAGCAGTGAGTAACCACCCCTAAGCAAGGGCTAAGGCAGGAACATGCAATACACCGCCAACTCGGCTATTTCGATCCATGGACTGCAGTTTCTTGCTTATTATGTACTCATCAGCATGGAATACGAAACTAGCCGAGTTGGCGGCAAAATCCTCTTATAAAGCAAAAAGAGCCGAAAAAAAAACTGGAAGCTAATGTGAAATTAGAATACCAGCGAGCGACCGCACTTGGTACGGTACAGCTCGTAAACTCCAGTTTCGGCTCTCTTTGCTTTATAAGAGGATTTTTGCCTCCAATTCGGCTAGTTTCGTATTCCATGATGATGAGTGCATAATAAGCACGAAACTGCAGTCCATGGATTGAAATAACCGAGCTGGCGGTGTATTGCATAAATTACACAGGCCAACAAAAAAAACCTTTTTGAAAACTTTTTTAATTTTAATAGCTGATCTTGATAGATTTTTATGTGCTGAATCCAAATCTGCTTGTAGTTTTTATGTATCACCCTTAGTTTCCAAGCAAAATGTATTTTATTATATAGTCTAATACCCATTTACAGTATATAGGGAAATCAATGAAACACTGTAGAATCGTAAAAATGGTTTGTATTTACAGTAAAATACTTGGAATAGTAATTTTATGTGATGATACAAGGTTCACTTGTCAACTGGAATTGCTTTATATTTTCTTTCCCTTTTTTCCTTGAAGCTTCTTGTGTAGCTTTTCCTGCGATGAATAGCTTGCTGAACTTCCCGGTGAAGTGACCAACAGTAATCCCCCATCATGTTGTAGCATGTGTTTCAGCAGTGCTGCCAACATCATCTTTGTTCATTAGACCTATTTTTTCATGTTATCTTAACTATGAAAAAGCTGTTAAATTCTAAAAATGTTTCTTTATTTCATGAATGTAACTATAAAATGTGAATAAATGGTGGGTGATACAACTTTTTAAGCATCATATTTGGATTCAGCAACCTAAACAACATAAGAATAAGGTATTTTCATTAAAAAAGTTTTTTCATCGTTGGCCTGTGTTATTACTAAGGCTTTAAAACATGTACTTCCATATTACAGTGACAGCCGTTTATCTGAATCACGTTTGCTCTTTGCAGGTTTGAATAAATAAAGCGGCTATTTCAATGAAGCTTGATTTTTTTCTGCTTTTGGTGATTTGATTCATTAAAGCGGTTGATTCAATTAATCACTGATTCACTGTACTGCAGAAATGTCAAAATAAAAAACATAAATTAGAAATTTTCTCATGATGTGAGATAAGACATTCATATAACAACTATTTTCTTTTTCTGTAAGTTATTATGAAAAATGGCGAGAAGTGTATACTAGTATTTTACAAGGTGAAAATTAAAAATGTTATGTTTGTCATAAGTTAGTATTTTTACAATATTCCTTTGAAAGTATTTCATCTTGAAGAAGTACACAAGAAGAGACCCTAGTTTTAACTTCGTATCTGTAAAAGTAAAAAAAAAATGAAGTACAAGAGGGTTCAGAAAGTGGATGTATCTACTGTCTGTTTGCGTATTGGGCGCCTGTCAGCCACGAACGCTTCCATTTGAAAAAGGGGAGATAGGTTTAGGATGCGCACTGCCCGATGCCTTCAGTTTTTGCGCTTGCTACTTCCTCGTTGCATTATCCCCCCCCCCCTATTTCGAGAAAGTCAGAAGAGACTTGGCGCGTGCGCAGCTTGGACGGAGGTTTCGCGAAAAAATGTTAGACAGTATGTATCATTTCTTCTAAGAATTTAAAACAAAATTACTGACAGTAGATATTTTTCAACCAAAAGGGCAATGTGACTAACGTAACATTTTTGAAACCCTGAAAATGAATGCTCATGTTGTGAGGCAAAAATTCTCAAAGTTAAGCAAGTGTTAAAAATTGAATGATATATTTGAAAAATGTGTAAAGTTGGCTTTTAAAAACATAAAACACATTTATTAAATCTTAACTTTTTTTTAGTCTTAAGTGTCTCTTTTACTCAAGATGGAGTGTGATTAACGTAACCATCGAATAACAAGCAGTAAACACACTACAAACTATTTATTACGACTAATCTCAATGATAATTACAATACCTTTTCATTTTTTTTAACTTCATATGTTGTATGATTTTTATTTATTTATTTATTTATTTATTGATACTTTTTTTACTTCGTTTTTTTTTTTTTTTTTTTTTTTTCTTCGGCTGAGGTTGACATTTCCATGGAATGACCCTTAATAAACTTGAACTAATTGATAAAGCAAGAAAAAAAAAATATCTACAAAGAAAAGAGAGTATACTGCCGCGTTAAGCGCAAAAGTGGTATCTGCCGTCGAGAGAAATAACTCTTCAAAGTTTTTCGCCTCCATTTATTTGATTCAGTTGATACTTTTTCACATTTTTTCAAAAATATTTCTCATTCTCAAATGAACATATTATTAGGTAAACAACGTTACAAAGAAACCAAATGAGGATAATAACGCAATTTTGGGAAAAAGTGCAGAAACGATTTTTGTGTTTAGTACTGTAGTGTAGCTGCAATATTATTTTCTATGTGAAGGCCTGAAAGAAAAAACCATATGACGTCACTGGTTTCGTTTCTCAATCATGCTTTTTTTCGCGCCTGGGTTTTTTAAAAATTCATTAAAAATCAATCATTGTGTTCAAAAATTCTGCGGTGCTTTGTTAGTTTCGTCAAAGTAGTTAAACTGGCTTGTAAACGGTCCTGCTGATTGGATACTTATATTCTGCAGCTGTTACGCAATGACACAGGCTTACGATAGATTCGGAGTACTTTTGCGCAATTTTGACTGGTTAGCTCTGAATTAAAACAAAAATGTACGCTTTTTTGGCTCTGAAATTAATGGTTAATCTGCGGAAACAAAAAAAAAAAAAAAAAAAAGCAAACTGATCCTTTTTTTTTTCCTTCATTGAAAAGAGAGTCATTTTTTAAAACATGTTTCGTGTTATTACCCTTTTAACATCTATTGTGTAACAAAAATCAACAGAATATTTTTTAAACATGAAATCAAATTGTTTTGACTTTATAGATTTCACGAGAAATAGGTTTGGTAAAACCGTCCCTGAACTAGGGTCTTTTCTCCTCCACGCCCCACCTCTTAGCGTAGAGCCTTTGGTTACGGCCCTGACTACTACACTGCAACGTTTCTTGACAAAAACATCGTGACGTCAGCGTGACGTTTGCCTATGAAAAACGAGCTAGATAAAACGTCACAACCTACTTGGCGAATAAGAGAAGATCGCTGACTGCTTGTGAGCTCTTATTAGCTCCGCCCGTAGTGACGTTCAGTGTCAAGTTAAGTTGCTGTTTTAGTATAGTATCGTTTTTTAGCCTATTTTTCGGATTATCCGCGGTCCACCCCTTTTCGCGGACAATCGGGAGTTTACTGCTTTTAATTCGTGAAAATTTTTGAATTATGGCCGGATTTACACCTTTAGAGAAAGTGTATTATTCAACTTCGCAGAGATGGCCTATGACTCCTCCTTTTTTCAGGATTGTCCATTTTTAGGAAGGGGTGATACGCAGATGAAAATTGAGGAATGGGATTCACAATTGCGGCATTGGTTATAAAGCTTGAATACGTCACCTTGCTTACCTTTAATTGGTCTCCCAATTTGAGAAATTAGCCAAAGAGGAAAATATTTTAATTTTTGCACAATCGAGAAAGATTTCTCATTGGATACAAGAAAGTAGGTGGGTCTTGGTTTTATATCTTTCCGCAGCCATTGGCCATTGACTGCAACGCCTCCAACTGTTCATTTAAATTTAAAAACAAAATGGTAACATAAGGGTTGCAATAAAGAAAGCAAAGACTTGTTTTCACTTCCTCGCCAAATGCAGGTGTGGCTCGAAGAATTATTTAATATTTCATAAAACTTATCACTTCGCCAAAATGTCGCTAAACTTGCAAATATGGCACACTGGAGTTTCTTCCTTCTCTACCTATTTTAAGGAATGGACTCGTTTTCTCATTTGATTGACACCGGCCATCTCGTCGCGGTTGAATAATATCTGTCTGTATGTACAGCAGTGGCGTACGCAGACATATGATTTCAGGGGGGCTGAGCCGAGACTTAAAGAGAAGAAGGCAGGGCACCTCATAAAATGTAGCTAAGAAAAGTAAATTTTTCGAATTTCTGATATCAATGCTAATTTAAGATGACAAAAATACATCATTAATTTTTTTATCATTATAATTATTGTTGTAGCCGAGAGGTAAAGCGTTTTGATAAAAACAGGAAAAGTTAAATTAAAATTTAAAAAGTTCTCTTGATTAAAGTAGGTGTTCCCTAACAATTGCATGCAATATTTTGTCGAATTTGTGCTTTAATAAAATATTAATTTTGCGAGTTATTTTACTATTGTTCCTAATGTTATGCTTCAATTACATATGTTGAAATGTATCAAACAGAATCAGATGAATGAACAAGCATTAATCAGAGTTTCTGAAAAAAATTTGCAATAAAAATGAACAAAATTGAATTATAAGATAGTCATAAACGTGACAAACAGTAAACTGGAAGCGTCAAAAAAATAAATAAAGCAAGAATTTACTTCTTTTTTTTCTTTCTTTGAATTTTGTCCTATAATTAAGTTTTCTCTGCAGAAAAATGTTCTCATGTCGCGATTTCAGAAAAAAAAAGGTAATAGCTAAAATGTTTTAAATTCTTTTTTGATAATTTCGGAGGGGGCTGCAGCCCTATCAGCCCACCCCTGAATACGCCACTGATGTACAGGGCCACCGGGAGCCAATGTAAGCTTCTTGGTCGTCTGGCTTACACTCTTCCAAGCCCGAGATGATGGGCCCTCCCAAGGTTGGAGCCCTTAGTTTCCAACAAGGCTGGCATGACCTATTGTTGGCCCTTTGTTTGAGGTAAACACTCTTTCAAGAGTGCCTTCTCTCAAAAGACAATGCAAGGAATGGAAAGAAATTCCATATTTAAACGTTCCCTAATGGGAAGATGTGCTGATTAGTTTTTGGCACCGATATAAGAGAGAGGTGGAACCAAACATGTGTATTTAATTTAATTAATGTATTCATTTATTAATTATACTTTTCACGTTAATGACGCAAGAATTAATTCAGTGATTGAATCGAAAATTGCAATGCAGATGAAACTGAGGGAATAAAGGTTGATCCTTCATGAGGATCGAATCATCAGAGGCTCGACATGACAAAAAAAGTAAATAAAAGTGAACAAACAAATAAATTAAATAAAGTGAAAATAAATAAATAAAAGAAGAAATGAAAAAAAAAAGTTGAATGAAATGTAAAAAATGGTGTTCCACGGAAATTATAAAAATAATATTTTTAAAAAGCTGCAAATGTGATTACGCTTGTTAAAGAAACTTTACTTTTGTTTAAAAATCAATTAAAATTTTTCGTTGATGTCCGAAGATCAGTATATTGTTCATTATCATGAAATTGTTAGGAATCGTATAACTTTGCAAAACAAGGGCGTATTTAAGGGGGGGGCCGAGGGGCCCGCCCCCCCCCCGAAATCGAGAAAGATTTTTTCAAAAGTAGGTGTTCGGCTCGTGTTTGCTCAAAAAAAAAAATCCTTAAGAAAAAAGCCCACTCTCTATTAACATTGTTTTCAAAGGTGTATACAAGGGGGCCCCAGAGGGTCTTTCCCTCCTATACCCTCCCCCCCCCGAAAAAAAATTCGGATTTTTTTTTTTAATAAAGGTAGTTATTATTATTCGGTTTAAGTTTACTCTTAAATTATTTACATACTTTTAGCTTGAAATGCATAAATAAATAAATAATTATTGCTAATAATAATTCGTTAGATGGCACCAGGCAGTGGTGCAACCCAAGAGGGTCAGGGAGCCCTTGCGCTTTACTCAAGAGAAAAAAGAACGTGTCTTGGGAAAATGGAGATATTTCAATTAGAAAACGCATAGAAAAAATCCTAATCATTTTGAATAGAAATTTTTAAATGAAAAATATTCAACACATGTAGATTATTAGTCAGCAAATTACGTTTCTCTCTTTCTTCTCATTCCCCTTTTTTTCTAGTCAGTCAGGAAATAAGAGTCTTTAAAATAATGCTACACTCAATAAATTTAAAATAAAGTGTAATCATTCCTCCCGGCAAGAAATTTAAAATAAGTGTAAGTATCCTCCCAGCAAGAAATTTAAAATAAAGTGCAATCATTTTCGGTTTTAGTTTTTTCACAAATAATTTCCAAGCTTTCAGCTGAACAAAAAAAAAAAAAATCGAAAAGAGGTAGAGTCCAAGCCGGCCGAGCTAGAAGGGGCACGTAATTTTCAATCTCTTTACCAGTGGTGAAATTAAAGAATAGAGTGCCTCTCAGTGGCGGGTTTAGGGTAGGAAGTCGAGGCCCGTATATCCGCCAAGCATGAATTCAAAGAAGGCTCATGACCCCCCTTAAAGAGTCCAAAGAGATCTTAAAATTTCGCTTTTACAACGTGTAATTTAATTGCAGTTTCAAGACTTCAATATCCAAAAATTTTCGGAAGAGAGTTCTTTTCCCGCTTCTTCTTCAATACCTTGGTCAAACATTGCCTCAAATGGCATTTTAGAGATTTAAAATTCAAACAGTTAACGGTAGTTGATATCCCCCTCACTTTTCTATAGTCTTTAGCTCTAAAATGTGTTTTTAGAAAAGAGAGAGCTCCCGAATTACAGTCTCTATGCCCAAAAATTTCCGGAAGAGTCCCTAAATCCTTTTATTATCCTAAATGTTGTCAGACAAAGCCTAAAAGCAGTTGTTCCTATCAAGAATCATGGCGTAAGCGGCGCTATTGAATTATTTTTAAGGGGCGTTTTTAAAAGTTTTTGTTTTCGTTTTCTTTCACGTGTGGCTCTCGTTTTTAGAGGGATCTTCGTGGAATTCTTGGATGATAAGTTTTTGCTCTTGGGGGTAATGGGCACCTCTGCTAAAAGTAAAATTTTGAACCTTCAGTTTCAAAAAATAGAGCTTAAAATTGCATTCTTGAAGCTTCAATGCCGCAAAATTTCGGGGCACAGCGCCCGAATCCTGCCTCTTCTCTTGACGGTATTAAAGATAACCTAAATAAAAATGTTTTTAAAACATTAATTTCGAAACATTTCGGGAGAGAGTCCTTGCTAACGTTACTACCAAAGATGGTCTAAAGTAAAGATGGCTTAAGGTTTCAATTTTGAAAATTTTCGGAGGGAGATCCCTAACCACTTTTTGTCTCTTAACGTCTCCAAAGAGAACGCGAAATTGCGCATCTATGTATCGAAAATCTTTCAGGGGAGGGTCTTTGAACTTTTACTTCCCAAAGATATCTTAAATGAGACTTCAGTTGAAAAAAAAAAAACTCATCTTCTTTTCTTTTACTCTATCACCCTAGTAGCACAAAAATATAGTTCGACGCGGTTCCTACGTAGTTCGACGTTTTGAATCCCGAATTATAACGGATCGCATGAAGAAATATATCCTGAGTTGTGCTTCAGTGTCAAAATATTTCAGGAGAGATGCCCCGAGTCTTCTCAATTCCTTTAACGTCACTAAAGATAGCCTGAAATTGCGTGTTTAGAATTTAAGTTTCAGTAAGTTTCCCAGAGGAGTCTTGATCCTCCAACATCATCAAAGGTAGCATAAATAATTTCAATTTTGAAAAAAGTTTTGGAGGGAATCTAAAACTTCGTAATTTTCTATCTTTTCCAAAAATTACAATATTTTAATTCAATTTGAAAATTTCTACCTGTCTTACAGTAATAGCGAAAAAAAAAAGAAAGTTGGGGGGGGGGGGGGCTAAGCTTGATTATATGGGCCACCTCCGAAATAAAAACCTATATACGCCACTGTTGCAAAAAATGTAAAATATTTAACTCACTCATTAAAATTTTTTAATTACACGACCACGTGAACCACCCCTGTTAACTGTTCAATTATGAATATGATGTTCGTCTCCGTTCGTCTTATTGCGAGTCCGTTTACATTAACCAAAAATTGGCTCATTGCAGATGTTTTTTACACCGCGATAAGAAAATTGCTTACAAAAAGGAAAACAAAGCTGATCATTGCGTATAGAATTTTGAACCTGCTCCCTACCACTTGCAAAGAAAAATAGTTCAGAGGAAATACTGGTAAGTTGCAGGTTGTAAAATAAACAATTATTATTGAAAACTCTGTCTGCCAGCAATAGAATTTTTTGACTTAAAGAATGACAACGAAAGTGCAGGCTGAAAAGCACGTCATATAACAATATAAATATATATATATATAATATATATTTTTTTTTTTTCTTTTCTTTTTTTTTTTTTTTTAATGTCACTTATGGAATGGTTCATTTTTCAACTTTGCTTTTTCTTGTCTCATCCCTCATTTTTTCCAATCTAAGCTAAAACAAACACCAGAAAAAAATTGGTAGGTTTCAGAACCGTTGTATCTGAATATTCTATAAGCGGTAGGTTTTAACGTGATTTGACGTCGGTAAAAATCTAGTACTATATTGATTTTAAAACTTTTTCTCCGTCAATGGGTTTTAAGGCCGTTATTCCTGAATATTCAATGCCAATAATCGTGAACGTAGCAAAAGTGGCAAGATTTTGCATAATTCGACGTTGATGAAAATATAGTTCTGCATTGTGTTTGAAAATTTTTCTACGTGGATCGGTTTCTTTGCCATTACAGCTGGATTTTCAAGACCTTTGTTCCTGAATGTTTTGGACTGCTTTTCGTGAACGTATTAAATTAAAAGTGGCACGTTTTTACTTAGTTCAACGTCAGTGAAAATATAACTCTATATATTGTTTTTGAAAACTTTTCTACGTCGATCGGTTTTTGGACCGCTATTTCTGAATCTTCAGAGCTGTTGTTAATTGAGAAGACAGCTTGCTGGGGCGTAACCCTTTAGCATGCTGTAATAATGTATATATTTTGTAGTTAAACAATTCCAGTCCTAAATTTATTTATTTCTACTGTTAAATATTTGTTTCAATTGAAATACAAATAAAAACTTATTACAAAATCGAGGAATTTGGCAATTTTCTTTTATTTTTCAATCGCTTTGTAGTACGTGTTATTATGAAAATTAAAAAAAGAACAAACAAACTAGCTACTTTTACTGACCAATAAGGAAAAGAAATAGGGGGTGAGCATAAAAAATATATAAAGTTAGTTTTTTGCCTATATAAAAACCACCACAATAAATGTATTTCTAACGAATATAAATGAAAATAAAAAAAACCCTAAAAGAAGAGCTGCAAATTCTCTCAAACATTAAAAATGAAAGAAACAAAAAATAATAATATTACAATGGGAAAAAATAAAACGGCATGGAGCATTTGTTCTTTAAAAAGTTCATGCTAAGGAAATTCTTTTTAATTAATAAGTATATCAATTTTAATATATGAATAAACAAACAATAAATAACAACAAAATAAAAGTTTTTTCCGGATAAAATGCAGAAAAAGAAAAAAAAGGAAAAGAGAAATTAAGAGAGAGAAAAATAATTTTAAAACGAAAGAAATTACAACATAACAACAATGCTAGCCTTGCCTACTGTATTTATGCTGCCCTTTCTTTGTGTATGTTAGAAATAATATAAGTATTACTTTGTAATAAAATAAGTAATCCAAACAACAGTCATCTACTGATGGGGAAAAAAATGTGCCCAGCAAAAGTTGGTTTGAAAACAAGCATATGGTTACCCTACAGTAAAAGAGAAAGAGCAAGTACTTTTTTTGCCATATGGTTACTCTACAGCAAAAGAGAAAGAGCAAGTACTTTTTTGCCAAGCAATATACAGATTTTATTTGTAAACTAGCTGCGTAGCCCGGCGTTGCACGGGCTGTAATGTAGTGAAGGCAGTTTGAGAAAACTACTCGCCACCAAGGCGGCTCGCCTTTAAAGAAATGAGGAAAGTTTAAACAGTTTACTCGCCGTCAAGGCGGCTCGCCTTTACAGTAGCGAGGAAAGTTTCAATTCACTACTCGCCGCCAAGGCGGCTCGCCTTTAACGTACCAAGGAAAAGTTAAATAAACTACTCCCCGCTAAAGCGGCTCGCTAAAAAGCTTTCCTGCATCAAAGAATCAATCGAATTATTTGCACATACTTCCTCAAAAATAAAGACGATGTCAAGTAGCGCATACTTAGCACTCTCCCTAAATAACAAATAAAATTCCTTTCCAAAAACAATTATTTCCAAACCGCTTTCTTCCTGTAAAATTAATTGCAAAATTCTAAACGAAAAAGTTCTTTTAATATTTGGATCGCAGCCAGAAAAAGTCCATTCTAAAAACAGCAATTGCAATTTTATTTAAAAACACATTTTCAAAATGGTACCAGAGAAAAAATATGTCATTAATAATTAGAATAAAAACAATTGTTAGAATTTTGTTATAACACGTATTCAAAATGACAATGGAAAAAAATAACACTCTTTCATTTTAAAAAGTTCAAATTAATTAACGTTTTAATTTAGGGCCGAATTCAAGTGAAACACCATTGCAATCGCTTCGAGGCGTTTGCATATTGCAACCGCTACTGTAAGTCGAATTCAAGTGAATTCGTTTCACTTGAATCCAAATTTTGGAATTTGCGATTGCATTGGTGAGTTGCGATCGTCCGTGTTTCACTTGAATTCCTGCCTTAAAATCGCAACGGAAAGAAATAAATATCTTGGAGCTTTAAATAGTTCAATAATTTAATTAACGTTTTAATTCAAAATGGCAACGGTAAGAAAAAATGTCTTGGAAGTTTAATCCTTTATTAGGCTTAATCGCTTTAAATTTGACTACTTATTAATTGATATCTTCGCTAATTAAAATCGTATAATTATATAGATTGAAACTAATGAAGCCTGAAAAATTACCTATCTATAGGTACCTGGTTCGACTTTCAGTTCATTGGCGTTCAGGAGAAAGAAGCGTGACATAGAAAGAAAGATAGTTAGAAAGAAAGATAGTTAGAAAGATACTCAGTTTTTAATATAAGTAGATTGTTATGGCCCACCTCAATGTTTCTGAAACCATTATAATTTTCTAGCTGTTGCTTGAAACTGTTTGGATCGATTTTAGCACACTTATATTAGTTTCACTAATATCTATTTACCTATCTGTGAATACAATAGAATCCGCCAGTGTGATTTTTACCTTCTCCTGTTCTTGTAGTCATTTTAAAGTTCGTATGCCATGCCATGCCAGACCTGCTGATAATTCAATATTTTATAATTAGAATTATGAATTAATCCCGCAATAAGTTAATTTTTTATATAAATCCTCTAATAGGTAGATGGAAAAATACTACTACACATGATAATTTTATATCTTAATAGAAAGCCCTGATTTTTCTGCATGAATGAAATTTGTTCAAATTTTTCAAAGTAGTTAGAATGTGAATCATAACTGTTTTATACTGCTTTCAAGCAAAAATAAGTTGAGCCTTCAATTTAGACACAGCAGTTAGGTCATTGTTGTACTACCTCTATTCTACATTTTGACATTTTACTGTAACACCTTTATTTAATTTGTATAATATAGTTGGACAACAAATGTTTTTCTTTTGTAGCCTGTGCTTTATGTCATTTTAAACATAGTAAAATTTAATACAATGTTCTATATTTTTTCTTCTTTATAATGAGTATCATTTTTATTTTAGGGGCCAAAGCATCATTTACACATTAATCAATCTCTTGGAGCATATCGTGCTGGGTCTTTGCCAAATGTTAATCAAATCAGTAACAATAGCATTGATTTGCAGGTCTGTATATTAATACAATGTTATTTCAGCATAAGTCGGAAATTGTTTAATGATTTTAACTTGACTTGTGGCTTGTTTCGATGGTTTGGGTTCATAAAACAATTGTAAAGAAAAGAGTTGGTTTGTTTATACTTGTTTAGTTGAAAGGACATTTAGTTAAAAAAAAAAGTTATTGTACTTTGAAAATCATTAATTTTATACTTTCCAATGATTTCTAAGCAAACTATAATCTTGGGAGATAAAACCAATTCTGCTTATATTGGAGAAAATATTTACACTCAATGTTTGATTTTCATTTAAAATCTAATATGTTTTATATTTCATAGTTCAAGGCTTCAGT
Organism: Uloborus plumipes; assembly: GCA_038373865.1. NCBI lineage: Eukaryota > Metazoa > Arthropoda > Arachnida > Araneae > Uloboridae > Uloborus > Uloborus plumipes. Next base: position 57,992 of record JAXGGA010004134.1, on the reverse strand, counting down.
GCCAGAAGGAATAGTGTCATTGATAGAAACTGTTAAGAAACACATTGAATCATTTTAACTATTCATTTTAAAAGATTTTGTCTCTATATTTAATCTCATGTTAGAATTTGCCTCTGTGAAACCAAATTTAATGATATTTTGATTAAATGTTACATGTAGTTATTTATTTTGTTCTGGAGCAAAGTTGACAAGGTTTTGGACACTATGATAAACTCATAGTTTTTACCATCCTATCCAAAATCTTTGCTCAAAAATATCTGAATGTGCCCAAAATTGTATTTTGAAGGAAATTGTACTTAATTAAATAAATTAAAAGATTTTGTTTAAAATATTTTTTTTTGTTTGAATTTAACTCTCATTTGATTTTCTTATTTCATATAAGATCACCCAATTTGTTTATTTTCCCTAGTTTAGATGAAAAGTGGTGCAAATTGGAATTTTCAAAAGTACGTTTTGTATTTACACCACCTGAAATTAGTTTTGACTTCATTCTACTTAACCTTTAGGAACCGGGCTGTACACATGTTGTACCATAAGTCTTTTTTCTTTAGAGAACATGGTTAAAATTTTCACTCGAACCCTTTGGAGCCGGAGATTTTTTCAAGGTTTCATACGTTTGGTACGACAGTTTATACCTTCTCTTTTCAATTTAAAAGAAATCTGTGGTTCAACTGTCGTACTATCTGGGTCGAAAGAAATTTTTTCAAAAAACAGCCCGGATCCAAAATGTTAATGGAAAAGTGGCGTAAGTCGATGTTCAACAATTTGCAGCTATATAGTAACCATAAATAAATTGATAGCAACAAAGTTTTGGGGAAACAACATCCCTGGCAAACTTAAGAAATTGCACTCCCCCTCAAGGCCGCTGCAATAAGAAATCACTTTGAGCTCCCAAAATTTTTTGATTGATTGATTTGTCAAATTTAATGACAATATTACAAATCTGAAATTCTTTTCTTTTTAAAAAAATGTTTTTAATGATGCCCAGTGTTCTCTCACCTTAGATGTTTATGTATGTCTGATATGTTGTACTTGCTTGTATTTTATCATTTAGTAAAATTTTAATTTCATTCGGTAAATTTAGAATTTTTCAATCCCAACATTTTTAGTTTAGGGATGCCTCTGCCTGCCCCCTCATTTCTCATTCGTTCAATGAAGCCAATTTGTTGGCAATTTGTTATTAAAGTTTTTTTTCAGGATTAAAGATTGTTTCATTTCCTCCTCTAGCTGTTATTCTTGTGAATATATTTTTTTTCTTTAACCACCTTGCAGTTCTTGACGAGATATCTTGTCCATTTAACATGTAACTGTAGGATTGCCCAGCTGCAGTGTGGTTAATATTTTTCTGCTAATAAAATTGTAGAAATAAAATGTATATTTTTTATTGACAACCATTATTTTTTAATTGGTTGAAAAGTTGCACCTTAGGCTGCTGCACCCCGCTCTAAATTTGATCTGCAATATCCTTTTTAAACTTTTGGATCCGGGTTGTTCATATAGACATTTTTCTTTTGACCCAGGTAGTACGACAGTTGAACCACAGATTTCTTTTCCATTGAAAAGAGAAGGTATGAACTGTCGTACCAAACGTATGAAACCTTTAAAAAATCCCCAACTCCAAAGGGTTCGAGTGAAAACTTCAACCCCGTCCTGTAAAGAAAAAAGAGTTATGGTACAACATGTGTACCGCCCGGTTCCTAGGGTTAAAGTGGTTTGTCTCAGAAATAAAACAAAACGTTTTTTATTTAGAAAAATGTGCTATTTCTAATGGTTTGAAGAAAATCAAATTTAAGATGACCCTTTTGAGATATTGCCCTTTGAAATTTAGACAATTAACGAAAAGTGCTTTTGACTGGAACTATCAAGATGCAATTTGCATACGTTTTAGACATACTAACAAGCTACAAATGAGAATGGATTCTGAACAATGAAAAATTGCTTCAGAAAGTCATTTTGTATGGTCAAAATTTGCCGAAATGAGATTTTTAATCAACTTTGGCTGCAAACTGTAAAAAATCTACTATGCATTGAACTTTTTTTTCACAAATAGGCTCTACCCTGAACATTGATCAAAATCACTAAATTTGAGTGTGATAATTATCTTAAGTCAAAAGCAATGAAAGCACAAACTGGATGATTTAGACATTTCTGTCACAACACTGAAAAAGAGACCTTTACAAGACAATTATATTGGTTGAGCTATATAACTTATGGAACTGTAATTTGGCTTGGCTTCATGCGAGTCTTTAACGTGCATTCAAAATGTTTTTTATCGAAATCGGAGAGTGTCGAGAGGGGACCTTTTCAAAATTTGGGACACTTGACACAGAATGACCCAATATCCTATTTTCTCGTAGGTAGTAAACGACTAATGTAAACCTTGATTGGTTTTAATGTACAAGTAAATTAATGAATGTGCCATACTCATACATACTGAGTTGTTTGTGTACCCTGATATATAAAATTATGTGTGATATGCACTTCATTGGTTCATCATTCTGAGCTTTGTTCAGTGGTTCAGCCTCCGTCAGAGGCGGCCCTAGCAGTTTTGCCTCCCCGGACAAAAATGCAAAATGCCGCCCTTTTCCACGATTTTAAGTTTGAAAAGTAATAAATTGCTAAAAACTGTACAACTCAATAAATAGATGTTGGGAATTAAAAACAGAGTGATAAAATAAAATCTTGTATTCAGGTTAGATTTTGACCGAATGTCGCCCTAAGCTATTTTAGATATTGGGTCCCCTTTGTAGTTCGGAAAACTTTGTTGTAGACAGAACAAGCATTTTTTGTCACCTATGTCTTTTTTTGTCGCTGATACAGAACCTCATGTATTTTATTATTTCTTTACCTGTTGTTTTTTACAGTTCGTGCTGTCTTTATTCTTTTCTTTTTTTATTTTTTTTATTCACCCTTGAAGGGTGTGTGTGTGGGGGGGGGGGGGTATGACTAAAGTGAAGCAGTGACTTTTTAATGAAGTAGAGGATATATGCAATTTCAGGAGGTTGGGGGGTTTCACCCCCGAGGAAATTTTTGAAAAATTGATTTAAAATGCTGCATTATGGGGGTAATTAAGACTACAAAAATAACAGGAGAAAAATAGGCAAACAATACCTTTTAAAAGTTATAACTTCTTTTGCAATTTAAAATCAATCAAAGTAACAATTGCTTGTGCTTGTGGTTCTTTTAAATCGGTGATTCGTTTATTTTAATAGGCTATGTTGAAACAATTCAAAATGTTGCATTGAGGTGTGGGTGTACATTTAAATAACACGCATAAACATTGCTACATTCATACCTTTCTGAATTCAGAAATACGAAAAGAATTATGTTCGTTGTAAAATTCGACGTATGAACGAATTTATGTAAAATTCATTCATACTTTTATTTCCTTGAAGAAAACTTTATTTTAGCCCAAATATAACTTTATTTTATCCTAATCATATTCAAGTCCAAATGCCGCCCCTAAAATACGCCGTCTCGAACAGGGGTCCGGTATGTCCGGCGCTAGGGCCGCCCATGGCCTCGGTGCTGATTAAGGTATATATCTATTAACTATTTTTCAAAGTTTTGTATGATTGTTATGATTTGTGTATCAGTAAAAATCTTTTTTCTCCAGCTATTTTACAATATATTAAAACAAGTTGCAGATTAAATAATCTAAAATACTTGCTTTGAATTGCAATCAACATTTTTTGCAATTTCATTTCAAGCTGCTTGTTTCTTATTTATTAATTTTAGTTTTTTAAGTAATATTTCAGTTAATATAAATTGGAAGTGCACTAAAGAATTTTATTGCAAAATTAAGAGTTTTTTTTTCTTTTTTTTGTCTTTGTTTGCAGCTTTGCCCAGATCAAACATTTGTTGAAATTTATTATTTTCAAATATTATTATTTAAAAATATATTTTGTTATTTAAATCTTTTCATTTCAGTGTCTTGCTCAAGAATATCAGAATAGAGATATTAGCTGTTATTATTATCCTCGTGGGGTAGGATTATTTTCTTTCAGCTTATTAAAAATTAAAACGCTTTGCTTACTTTTTGTTTTAACAATGATTTTTGCTACTTTTGAATTTTGTAATAACATGCAAAAAATATTTTAACAGATGCTGATTTAAAATTCAGTTTTACCATGTAAGACTTTACCTGCAAAAAGAAGATAAATTAAAATTTTTTTTGCTAACAATTGAAAGTGAACTCAACAATGTTAAAGGAGCACAAATGTGCAGAAAAAAAAAGCTTTTATGGGGTTATAAGAAAATTGCTTTGCAATGCAAAAAGAGGTAAACTTGAGAAACATAAATACTTTGACAAAAGCAGATGTATTTTATTGGATATCTTTACATCCATAAAATCTCATCTTTTTTTTTCATTTAAAAAGGATTTCCTCGAAACTCGAAACAGATATCTGCAATTTTTTTTTTTGCACATTTGTGCTTGTTTACTGCAGTAAATTGTACTTTTAGATTTTTGTCCAGTTTGAAAATATTTTTTGCTGAATCTTTAGCTAAGAGAGTCTTTGAATGTATAGATAGGATGCATTTATACTCAATCTGAGTAAAATAAATTGGTGCTGAACAAAATCAAATCTACAACTAACTTCAAATATAATGCATTCTGAGGAAATTCTCTACTTAATTGATAGTTTTAAAGAATATTTCGTGTTTTATTTTTAAATCATTTCAATTAGATACATTTATTTCACTAACTTTCATTTTTACGTTGTTTTAAAGTAGCTACTTATGTTTTGAAGGTTATTTATTCTTATTCATCAACAAACCTTTTTTTAAAAATAAATTTTCAATGAAAAGTTGCATCTTTTGTTGCAATTTTTTTTTCAAAGTTGAATTTTTCAATCAAACAACATAAGACAGTCATTTTAATTTTTTGAGTTTACTTTCATTTATTAGTAACTAGTTAACTGTTACTTTAGAACAAAACTTAATTAGTAATACACATAATTTTTTCAAAAGATTTTTTCAAATTGGAGATATTTGAGAAATTATTCAAATTAATTTTTATTTAATTATTTACTTTTTTTGTCCATTTTATTTTAATACAAAAGGCTTTTAAAGCTTCTTAATGTTTTTCAAATTTTAACCACAAATAAGTTTGAAGCAAATAAATACCTTTGTGCTTAAAAATAAAAGCAAAAATATAACGTTGAAAGGTACAAATGCGCATTAATAACTGTGCATTTGTGCTTTTCAACATTGTATTTTTGCTTTCACAAATAAGTTAATTTGGAATGCATTTGATTTAATATTTTCTTGCATCAACGTTATCTCATTCAAAGAGTAAATAGTGTTTTTAATTACATTGAAAACGTTAGATTTTAACTAAAACCACTTGAAGTGATTGCTAGGAGGTGGTTATAATAGCAACTTCATAACGGTTACAGTATGTATCTGTAAAAAAAAAGTCTCTACTTAAATGGAAGAGCAGAAATAGTTGGGATAATCTTATAGAAGAAAATAAAATGGCTTGGAAGATTAATTTTCAATTAATCTATCTTTTCACTATTTGTAGTGCGTTACCAGTAACGTACCTGGATTAAGGTGCACTCCCTTGCAAGATTTGTAAGTGCGCTCTCACCTCCTATTAAGTTATTCAATGAAAAAATTCCCATGAAACTTATAGTGCTGTTTTTCTGGATTTTGTGCCCTCAAACCTTGTTTGCTCCCCCCCCCCAGCCCCGCATCAGGAGGAGGGGGGGGGGGGCAAACAAGGTTTGGCAAAAGCATCAGGAGGGGGGTTGCGCTATGTATGCTCACAAATGCAAAAACTCTGTATGCAAAATTATGCCTTTTTCATTCATTAAGAATGTATTACTGTCCTTTTCATTTCAATAAGCAAATATTTTGTTTTGGTTCATCTTGTGAAGAAATCGTCGCAATTTCCTTGAATCTGTTTTATTCTAAGTTTCTAATTAGTAATCAAATGATTCCGTAAAAGCATATTCAAATTAATTTTAGTAGTGTAAAAAATTCAGCAACTAAAGAAAATGTCTTTTTTATTTATGCTGCTATAATTGCTCGTTTTTAAACTCCAAAAAAGAGTCGTATATTTTGTTTTCGTAAATAAATAAAAAAATATTTTACACTGATAGTTGAAATTTGATTGCAAAAAATATATTGATATGAAAAATGTACCAAAAAAGGGAGGATTTAAAAAAAATGTGCATTGATGCGTAATTTTTGGGCAACTCCTAAGTATTAATAGGAACAGGTCCACTCCATGATAAATTTAAACCTTTTAATGGCAAATGAGGGTATTTTTTTCAGAAAATTGTACATTTTTATGAGTAGATTTTTAGGAATTCCAGAGCTTTTATAGAATCAGACCCATTCCATAATAAAACCCTTTAATTGAAAACAGAAAAAATATGGTAAATTATTTTGTACTCTGAAAAACCAAGTTCTTAAAATTGAATATGTTTTCAGTTTCAAGAATTTAGAGTTAAAGATGTGTCTTTTTGTGTGTGCTTGTGTGTTTTAATTGTACTCTAAATGTGACAGCATAGCTCCAGTGTTTCAATTCTTTTTTTCTGCGTAGTAGAATACTAATGCTTAGAAGAAGAGGCTCTCTAAAACCTCAAAAGTAGCTAAATGCAATTTTTTTTTTGTTACTTTGTGTTTGAACTGAAAACTAACTTAGAAGGTGTTTTGAAAAGAAAAGTTGTGTTGCTTTTTGACTCTCAATTCCTTTTTAAACTATAAAATTAAAGTTTGTTGCTACTTGAGTGGAAGAAGTAATTTTTATTATTTAAAGATACTCCTTTAAAATAAAAAATTATAGCTTAGAAATAAAAGAAAATGTAGTCATCAGGATGTGTTTGAAGGCTTAAAGATTACGTTGCATTTATTAATATTCTCAAGTAGAAATATATTTCTTTGACATATAAATCGACTTTTTTTTTCCCAATTTCAATCACCATCGAGACAAGTCATTAAAGTAAACTTTATATACATACATATACATATATATATATTTTAAGATTTATTTTAAAATTTCATTGTTTTTTACTTTTATTTTCCCATTTTGTTTTATTTTGAATTTTATTCCAGGAAAATTTTGTCTGCAATTATCTTATCTATGCATTAACTTACTGTACATAAAACATAGTTAAAGAAGAATTTTGATTTTGTAAAATGTTTGCGTAAAGCTTGTATTTAATTCTATAGATAAAAATTACTTTTTTATTAAGTTTAAGCTATTTTCCGAGAAGTCTTCTGTTTTGTGCATTTATGCTAATTTTTTCAATTTTTTTAAAATTTCTTATTTACATAAAATAATTGATAGAAGTAAAAAAAAGAATAAAAAAACTTTTAGTTACAAAATTAAAGTATTTTTCATTGTTTCAAAAAGCATTAATGAATAATTTATTCAATTCCTTTATTTTAGTACTGACTATTAGTGGTACAAAATGTATGTTTTTAAAGTTTTAAAGTATTATTTTCAATTTTTAAGTGATACAAAAACTTTACTTGAAGCATTTCAGTCTATTAATTCTTTGTTTAATCAATATGTGCAATCATTAATTCTTTTCCATAATCCAAATACATCAGATGGCAACTCTTTTGTTCTGCAGCTTTATGTGTTCTGTATGCTTACCTATATTTTCAAAAAATGCAAATTAATTAGAAAAATTATAAACTCATTTAACATACAATAGCTTTGTTTGTCATTTGTTGCTTCTTTCATGTATTTTGCACTGAAATCCAAAAATTAGCTTGATTTTTCCTCACAATATCCAAGGATTTTTTGTTGAAAAAAAAAGTTGCATGTTAAGTAATCAAAGTAATGATGCATAAAATATTTATTATTATTACTATTATCAGTAGCGTACATAGACTTAGACCCCTGCAAGATTTGTAAGTACGTCCTCCCCCACAGAAGAAAATTATATTTAACTGCAGAAAATGCATTTTCAGTGTTTCTCATAGAACTATTTTTCTGGATTGTGTGCCCTCAAACATCGTGTTCCCCCCTTGCCCGAAAGGGGGGGAGGAGGGCTGTAGGGGTGCTATTTACATGATTGACTGTTATTATCATTTTGAAAGCGGAAAACTTTTGAAGCGAAACTTTTAAAGATTTCTTTTATGAAATTTATTATAGGAGGTAACATAATGGCATGAAAAAATAAACTTATAGTCAGGGTTCTGGTCAAAAAATCTCCGATTCGCTCATTCCTAAATGATCCTATTAGTTGAAACAAGGAAGGGGAGTTATTGATGAAGAATGTTGGCATTATACCAATCTAAGAAATTTTCTTTTTTTTTTAACCCCAGACCAGGGCCGCTGCTACCAGCGATGGGGCCCGGTACCAATTTTAATGCCGGGCCCCCCATGCACCCCCTCCCAAATTGCATATTTTTATGCCGTCGTTTCAGCACATTTGCAATTGTAAAAAAAAAACAGAAAAAAAAATTTTTTTTCGGAAAAACTTTTTTTTTAGTTACGTAGGTGGGCACCTGATTTTTTATTTTCACGATATTTGCATCGCCAGATGATTTCAAAAAGCGGTGCAATTTCCTTTGTGCAAGCGTGTTTCATTCATTAGTGTTTGTACTAGCAATTGTTTCATATTGAGAATCTGCAATGGAAAGCGAGATTTTTTTTTTTGTAAAACAGCTTTTTTTTGATGAAATTATTGACACTAAAACTGGAAAAACATGTTCATAACCTTATGGGCCCCCAAAGCTCCGGGCCTCGGTACCAGAGGTCCAGTATCCCCCCCTAAACGGCGGCCCTGCCCCAGACAATAATGAGTGCATCCAAAGTCAAGGATTTTTTTACCAGAGTCTGACTAATTATTTAGTTTTACCAAAGCTATACCTTCTGTGTTTTTTCTCTCATGTCAAATCTGTGCCTGCGCTTTCTCTTGTCATATCTGTGTCCGCTTTTTCTTGTCGAAGATGTATTTGTACTTTCTCTGTTTTTAAAGGGTAAGCCCCAAGAAGCTTGTTTCTAATTACCTATAGTTGGGAGAGAAACCTAACCTGGCAGCTTTATAATGCTTAATGCTGTGATTAGAATCTGCACAATAGGGTGGGGCGAAAAATAAAAAGTTTTTCATATCAACTTCTAATAGTTGCCAAAAGTTGTCTTTGGTGATAGTTAGCTTTTGTGCAAAATTTGAGAAAAATCGGTTAATATTAGGGATGCACCGATAAGCAAATTGGCCGATTACCGATTACCGATTAATCGGCAGTTGATAATCGGCCGATTAATCGGTCAAGCCGATTAATGATTAAAATGGTTGTTTTCAGTACTACCAATTTCACCATTACAGTTTTTTCTTCGTTTTTTTTACAATTCTAACTTTTGAAATAGTTCCTAATTTTTTCTTCTATTTTCCTAATTTTCCCAAAATAATTTCAAAATGTTATCAAATTTCTCTGAACTAATTTTCATATTCTTGTCAATAATATTAACACATTGCTAATTATGTAAACAAGACATGAAAATTCAAAAAAAAAGGGGGGGGGGAGGGGAGTCTGTGTGGTGAGCAATCCAATTTTGAAGTTCTTTCAGTTTCAATTTTTCAATTATTAGTAGCTATGTAATTCAAGACTTTTATTCTTTGTGAAAATTGAAGATTATCTAAAAGCAAGGAGAAAAGTATCGACGCATGAAAAATGTTGCTACATTAACTATGTGTATTTTTATTCAAAATAGGAGAATTAATGTATTAAAAACTTTACATCAACGGTGAGGATTATTATTACTCTTAATAAAATTATTCGTCATAATTTCTTAGTAAAGGTTTACTTTAAAAAATAATATTTAAAAAATATTTTTCCCGCCGATTAATCGGCCCGAGTTTGCCGATTATTAATAATCGGCAAAGTGGCCGATTATGGCCGATTAATCGGTACTGCCGATTAATCGGTGCATCCCTAGTTAATATCTTCAGGGGGAGCTGCGATCGCAAAGTTTTATCGGGATTTTATGGTTAAAATATGAAAAATAATGCTGTTAGCTAATATCATTCATTTTTTTTTACTCATAAGATATATTCATGCATTCAAAGCATATGAAATAACTCACACAAAATATTTTATATGATATATTTATATTTCAAGCATTTAAAAAGAAACCAAAACGTGAAAAAAGTGATTTTTTTGAAATATAAATACAGTCGAAGTTCGATATAACGACCGTCTCCGTTCTACAGAAAACGGTCTTTATAATGGATGGTCGCTATAAGATGTAGAACATAGAGTATATTGGGATAGAGTTGGGGGTTTTCTCACCGGTCGTTATATTAGGACGGTCTTTGTAACAAGTGGTCGTCCATAACGAGCGTTGACTGTATATCATATAAAATAATGTTTGTGAGTCATTTCATATGCTTTTAATGCATGAAAACATCTTTTGAGTAAAACGCAAAGAGACTAGCTGAAGGCATTCTTTTTGATATTTTAACCATAAAATCCATAACAAAGCTATTGTAAAACTTTGTGATCGCAGCTCCCCCTGAAGATATTAACCGATTTTTCTCAAATTTTGCACAAAAGCTAACTATCACCAAAGACAACTTTTGGCAACTATTAGAAGTTGATCTGAAAAACTTTTTATTTTTTGCCCCACCCTACTGCACAACCCTCATAATGTTGCAAGGTTAGGTTTGCCCCAACTATAGATGGTTTGTATATTTGGGAGTGTTTGGTGAAGTAACAAATGTGCATGAAGGCGAACCAAGAAGTCTTTTAAAGATGTAAAATCCATTTCAGCCTGCTTATTTAGATTATTTGAGGGAACAGTGTTGCCTAGTTGATTTTGTGTTTCTAAACTTATAAAAAATAGCCAACCAGAATCAAACTCTAGGGATTTCTTTGTGTGGTAAATCTGTTGCAGAAATATTAAGTGACTTTTTGAAATTAATTAATTTTTAAACAGCTAATCTTTTCAGGATTTTTGTAAAATCTATTTTAACCCTAAGTTCAAGTTAATTCTAAAAGTTCAAGTTAATTCAAATGCAAATAATTTTTAAGAATATATATATATATTTTTTTTCACTTTATTGAGGCATCAGAATCTTAAAATAATGAACTTAAAAAAAAAGTTCATGAAATTTCCTTTTTTTTTTGAGAACATTAACACAACATTCTGCTTCCGACAACCCTTTTTTGAACTTACAACAACCTGTCCTGGAAAACTGTTAATGCTGTGCTATGATAAAATTGTAATGCATTTCATGGCTGTAACAAGAAATCATTTCCCGAATGTTTTAAAATAGCTCTATTGGTGATGCAAAATTTGGCATTGTGACCTTTTATTTAATCTTTTGCGCTAAATATAAATTCAAATACATGCATTCTAAAGCAAACACACGCACAGTTCGATCATGACATCCTGAGACCGCGGTTTCGTCCTTATTTTGGACTCCTCAGTCAGGAATAGACAATAATCGAACTGGAGGCAGATATCCTCCTATTGTAGCCATCTTTATGGGCGGTAACTTATGGCATAACATGCATTCTAGCATTATATTTGACTTTTAAGTTTTCAATGCTAAAACATTTGGTTTCTATCTATTTACCATTCTATTAATGTTATTTTGAAGCCCTCCCAAGACTTTTTATTCCTCAAAAACCTTTTTTCAGTTTTTGCCAAAAAAAAAAAAAAAAAAATCCTGATATAATTTATTTACTTTTGTATGGAATCATTACTGTTTTTAGGATGGTTTTTAATGTCTATTTCAATCTTTGATAAAAACTAAAGCTTGAGTTTTAAAAATATTTTAAGATCATCTGAGTCAACATTTAACTTTAAATTTAAAAACAGTTTTAGTAACAGAAAAGTCTGTATTAAAATTTCAAAACTCATTTTGTTGAATACGACATAATTCTATTGTTCTACATACTGCTTAGGTTTTGAACCAAAATTCTTATACAGCCTTTTTTTTTTATCTTAATACAGTGAAATCTGTGTATAACGATACTCTAGGGACCGAGAAAAAATATCGTTATAGACAGAGTATCATTATAGACAGTTTGAGCAAAAAGCTCAAACTGTTGGCAGGGACCAAACCAAAATATCGTAATAGGCAGGTTTATCGTTATGTACAGTATCGTTATACACAGGTTTCACTGTACTTTGATTAGTACATAACTTTTGTTGCAGAATAAGGTGCTACTTCATTCTCGTGTATTGTATTCTGAATAAATTTTATTATTGCTGAAAGGGAAAGGGGATTAAATGTACTGTTGAAAAATTTTATGATATAAAGGAGATTTTACGAATATCACTGAAGTACTGAGTTTGTTATTTAAGTGTGTGATCTTGTTAATCTACCTAATTCTTTCCAGTTGGCTTTTTTTGCTCTCTCTATTCTAGCTCTATGAGTAACTGGCTTTAATTAATTTAACCTGTATTATTTCCTTAGAGTGCTTTGAACAGCCTGGAGGACATGAAACAAGGTCGAGAAGTTTCTGCCGACAGGGTGCACCGTGAAAGAGGACGTCATGCTGTTCCTCATCAAAGTCGCCGATTTGCATTTGAAAATAAGAGGGTATTTTACTTTATTGTACTTTTTAATAAATAATCAATAAGCTGTTCAGAACATATAAAATCCATTCTTCTTTTATATGTATCTGATCTCCTTAAATGTTAAATAGAGCACAATGAAAATGTAAAATATATATATTTTTTGCCTTTTTCTTGCAATAAGCAAGCTAAAATCAGAAAAAGAAGGCTCTAGCAACATCCAGAAATAAATCAGTCTTATGAAAATGACTTCGTCCCATTTTGCTTTTGGAATTTTATTTTCAAGGAATTTTTTCTTTGTAATTTATTTGCATTGTTTGTTTCTCTTATTTTTGCCCACCTACATGTTGAAAGAAAAAGCTCTGGGATTGAATTATTCCTGCTTAAAAAAATTTACCAGTTGAAATTTCTGAAACAAGATGACTAATAAATTAATGAACTGAATTTGATATCATTTTTATATTAACTTAAAATTGTTTTCCTTTTACTTCAGTTACATAATTTAAAAACTTTTATTTGCTGAAAAGACGTATTTGAATTAGTTTGATGCTTAAAGGTAATCAAGAAAGATGCAGCTATTCTTAAAATATCAATGCTGATTTCTGTTGAAGTAGGATTGTATAGTTCTGGATGAAATTCTTGTAAATATGTATGATATATTTCCTTTTTTATTTAATTATTTATTTTCAAAACTCCATTGGGTAAAGTACAAGTCTTTCTTAGTAACATTGTCAAAAATCAGCTGTCATTATGCATTTAAGTCCCTGCAGTACTGCTTGTTAATTATTTTTATTTATGAAATCAACTATCAGTTCATTAATTAAGCAGTTAGGCTTATGCCAGATGATTTGTGTACTTACAGGGTTTTCTAAGGATTCTTTTTTTCTAAAGTATTTTGTGGAGTGAATGTTGAAATAAAAAATACTCAGTGATTAAATAATATATTTCTGAGGGTTTAGTTATTAGAATATAGCCTAAATTACTCTAGGTGTTTCTAGTTCAGATTTTAGACGGTGCTACAGTTAATCAACTACTATTTTTTCTATTTGAATAATTTTGCAGGCATTTAGGTGCTCAAACATGTTACACATTTTGATGAATTTTTTAGATTGATGTCTCACCGTATAACTCATCTTACCTGTCACCGCCTCCTGATACTAATTGGAGAAGGTAATTTGACTTTTTTCTGTTTGACTTTTTTTCACTTGTTTTAATGTATATTGTAATATTTTTTCTGTGTATGAGTAAAGTAATCTGTCCTTTTAAGTCCCTTTGTCATTTCCCCAAAAACATTCTGGAAAAAGCTCCCTGCTTTATTTATTTACCTTTTAAATCCTGAGGGTTCTGTGTTTGGCTGACCACCTTACTGGAACTTCCCTTCTTGCACTCTAGAGACCTCAAACAAATACAGGTCAGCACAGTAGGCCTTGGGTGGTTGTGCCACCCAATTCAATTTATGTAAGCTTTCACACTTTTAAAAACTGTATTGTACAAAATCAGCACAAGTTATTAATGACTGTTGAAAATAGGGTTGGAAATGATTTGGAGGAACTGTATTCTGCCGTGCTAAGCGCAAAAGTGTTATCTGCAGCTGAGCTCAAACTGAGATATAACTCTTTAAAGTTTTGCGCCACCATGTATTTGATTCAGATGAAACTTTTTCAGAATTAAAAAAAAAATATTTCCTGTTTTCAAATGGTGAGAAAATATTGTATTTAGGTAAAAGACATCACAAAGAGTCACCTGGTGGTGCTATCTCAATTTTGTCCAAAGGTACAGATATAACTTTTGTGCTTAACATGACAGTATGTTGTGCTAGATTTAAAGAGGGGGGAAATTTTTTTTTCTCATTACTTTCATAAAGCAGTTTTCCTAAAATTATTTGAATGCAATTTGGTTGTATATAAAAGTGCTTAATATAATTGGCAAGGTTTTCTCTCATTGTATGCAACTGTGTAATTTAATTCCCAATGTCTGAAATGAATTTTGCGCTTAACCTGACCTCGGTTTTATCTTTATAACACTGTAGAAACACTAATGTAGAAAGGTGGTCTGTTTTTATGTTTCCATCATTATTGCAACTAGAAGCACGTCTTTTGTTTTGAACAAATCCTTATTTTCTTTAGTTTTTCAATTTATTTGACAAAAAAAAAAAAAAGAAAATTCTTTAATGATTTAAAGATAAGTATTACATGTACTTTCATAATACATTGTTATTTGCTTCCAAAGTGTAGAGAGAGTAGGAATTCAATTTGTGTACTTTTGGTTCAAGAATAAAGAGACTGATTTATTGAATGCATTTTTCAGTTTTTGGGTTTCTTACAAAACCAAGTCAAAAGAAACAAAATGTTTTTTAGGTATATTATTAATAATAAAATTAATTTTGGCTTATTTTCTTTCTGTAGGACAAATTCTGATTCTGCCCTTCACCAAAGTGCTGTGAATCCACAGGAAAATTTTCATGGTGCTAACACACCGCCTAACAGTCGAACTTATGGTATTTATTCATTACTACTTGTTTGCGCATTTTTATGTAAACAATTTCTTTTCTAAGTAGATAATTTTTTTTCTATTTATTTGTTTACTCTAAATGGTTTGAGCTTTATAAAAAATCGCTTGTATTATCTAATACCTTTAAACGAGCAATTCTTGTATATATATTTATTTATATATTTATTT
The DNA here is from genome assembly GCA_038373865.1 of Uloborus plumipes. Lineage (NCBI taxonomy): Eukaryota > Metazoa > Arthropoda > Arachnida > Araneae > Uloboridae > Uloborus > Uloborus plumipes. The sequence continues at coordinate 42,820 of JAXGGA010004134.1, read as the reverse complement.
ATTTTTCAGATCTCGAAAACGGCTCTAACGATTTCGATAAAAATTTGTATTTAGATAGAGTTTTGGTTTCTGAGTTCATCTACGTCGGCGTTTTTTCTGTAAAAACGGGAGTTTTCACAAAACCCCCGTTTTTTTGTGCCTTCATTGAAAGTTTAAGAAGCTTTTATTGCGCCATTTTCTTTATGATTACTTTATTGTTACTGTTTCGGTGGCGACCACGTTTTGTTATAACAATTGGATTTCACATTTAATCACATCAGCGCAAGTTCCAATTATGGTATTTGGCAACGTTAAATTGTTATTGTTTTTGAAACGTTAAAGCAAGGCTTCACTAGATAACAAGCTGTTGGGATAAAAGCAGTGGTAATAGTCCACCGACATCTATTGAATTTTATGGTAACTTACATTATATAAAAATCAGATTACTTTACTTTTCAGTGCGATTTCAAAATTGAGTATAAAAGTGTTATAGTTAGTTTTAAAATACTTTTTTTCCTCCTCAAGAGTGTTTAGTAAAATATTTCAGGTAAAAAATCAATAAATATGAAGCTCATTCTTAAAATATTAAGTTACATCTAATATCTTTAGACGAGCAATTCTTGTATATATATATATTTCGGATCTCGAAAATGGCTCAAACGATTTTGATAAAATTTTGTATTTAGATAAAGTTTTGGATTTTGTAGTCCGATCGGTAAGTCGTCGGACTCGTAACCGGAGGGTCCCGGGCCGATCATATAGAGGAAGCCCAGCTGATCAAAGATCCACAGTCTTCATAAATGGTGGCTGGGGGACATTAAAAATGTTCGTGGTCATAAAATCCTTTAAGTGAAACGATACATCAGGGGGATGCTGGGCCAAGGGTCTGCTCGGCCCTTGGGTCTGTTCAAAAATGAACAGAGCGCTCTTCAAGGCCCCATCCCGGTTAAACCACGAGTTGTGGTATGTACGGGGGGAACCTTGGAGTGTCAAGTGAAGTGAAAGTCAAAACCAACTGGACTAAATGCGTACTGGAGAACAGGGACTCTGCATATATTCTCATCAACCCCTCCCGCGCCTTCGGCACCAAATGAAATGAAATTGGGTGTGATTTTACGGTGGGCATGGATTAACCCTTTGACGCAGAATTTTTATCAACGTATTTTTCATACTTTGTTCATTACTCTGCATTAATTTACGGTAAAATAAGAGTAAAATATTATATTTAGCATTTTAATAATTTTCTGGTTATGTAATACAGCACAGAACAGTGGTGTCCCTTTCTGCCTAAAAGGTAAAATATTCATGGGAAATCGGTGTTTCGTTCAGTGGGACACCGGTGTCCCTTTTTTGCTTCAAAATGTTAAATAAGGTTGTGTTTTTTAAAACAAATTACGGCTGTTTTAAATGCGTAATTGCAACCAAAGGCTTAAAAATGCTTTTCAAGTTTATCTAAATAAGTACTTTGCATTTTAGAAAAAAACAAGAGTTTACAAACCGCTTTTTTTTTTTTTAACCGAGTGGGCTCGGTCCCCAGGTACTTGAAAGTTTAACTTCTGGGCCATTCCACGAAAACTTAAACCACAATGAGAAAATTTTTTTCTCATCAAAATAAAATTTTTACTAGCAGATATTGAAGAAAAATGTTCAAAGTGTAGGGTATTTTACTCAAAACTAGTTGAAACTCAATTTTTGTATGTTAATAAGACTTTACAAGAAGGAAAAAATGGCTGTTGAAAAAATTGTTTGAACACATTTTAGTCAGCTATCTCAATTGTAAGTTCATACCAGTTTTGAAATTTTACATTATTTTCATGTGTCTATATTATTTTTATGGTGCTGAGTGCGATTTATTAATTCCTGTAACTTTATTTTGTACTTTATTTTAGACGCCTAATAATCAGTTTTTGGATGTCCCGTTCCGTCATGGAAACATATATTTTTTAGTTGCATTTCGAAACTATCAACATTTATTGAGCATCAATGTATATCGTCAGTGACTGCTATGTGATAAATATGTAACGCCACCACAACTTCAAATAGCATATAAATATAACGCTAGAAATAACTTTTGATAATTGTCTCGTTCCGTCACAGCTTCTTTGGAAAAATTCTAAATGTACTGCGCGGGTTCTTTTTCGTTAGAATTCAGTTGTAATTTACCATTTTACCACCTTTATTGGTTAATGAAAATACAGTATGAACCTGATTAGCTACTGTTTGAAAGAAGCTCAGTAATAAAAGAATCATAGAAAAAGGAAAAGCATGTGGCAAAACAAGAAAGTAGTAAGAAATATGCAACAATCACAAATTGGAATGAAGATACACCTGACCATTCTACACCTCAAAATAAAGCAAAAGTTATAAAAAAAAGATATTGGATACAAATTCCCGAAAAAATTCTGAAAATTGTGTGATCACAGAATTGATCACTTAAAAATAATCTTTAAAAATAAATCAGGAAAGTGATGCACCACGAAATAGCATTGATTTAATTTTTCACTTTATATTCTTAGGACTGTAAACTCCAGTGAAAAAAAGACGTCCTGCAGGGACTTCATTTTAATTTTTTCCATGGGGAGGGGGGGCAAAGGGTGAAAATACAATGCAATTTCATCGGAAAACAGCAAAAACCACTCCCACTTATATGTAGTAAATACATTGATTTCTCAAAGCCAGGGCCTCCCTCCCTAAATGACGGGCCTGACACCCTCATCTTAAAAAAAGATAGGTGACAATTATTTTGAAGAGTTTCAAAATATAGTTTATCCAACATACTGGAACTTTGTACTAATCCTGAACTGAATGAAGTCACGCGATTTTCAGTATTTTATCGTGTGAGCAACTCTTTCCTTAAGTTACTGGCTTTACTAATCAATATGAGTCATTAATCTGTATTTTTAGGTTGTTATGACGCAATTATTTTCACTACTCTTGAAGAAAAGTTTCAAAATTCAACTGGCATGGAACTTGACCTTATGGTCGAGGTCAACTGCAATTTTAATGGCACCGATGATTATCGGAAAAGATTTACAGGACATGATGTATTAGAAGGCACATAATAGTATTACCACTGAAGGATAATTTTGCAAGTGTGTCGAAATTGTGTCTGAATCAATATATTTAAAAGTATTTAAAATAAGATAAAAAACAACGAAAAATAACAATTGATGCTTAACGTAAAAAATTGTGACGTGCTCTGCTAACACTCATTACATGCAGTTTTAGAAGTTGTATCTCCATTATAAATGTTATTTATAAGGCATTTATCTTTTATAATTCATTTTAACTTGGTTTTTAAGACAACTAAAAGTCATAAAATCACTTTCAGCTGCATTGAAATGACATCTGTGTTCATTTCGGTTATTTTCTGTTCCAAACTGACGAGTTCATAATAATTATGAAACTGCAGCCTCCGGATGACATAACTTGGCTATTAGTATATTTTATGTAACTTTATTCATTTATATAGGGATCTAAATAGTTAAAATGGCTCCAAATCGAAAAAATTTCGTACTTATCCCATTCCATCACAAGGCCTGTCCCGTTCCGTCACACTAATAACTCGCAATAATTCTAAAAGAGGTAAATTATTTTTTATTCTCTGCATGCACAATTCTTACTTCATATCAGGGACGTGCCGTCTGGGTAGGCAAGGTAGGCAGTGCCTACCCACGAAGAAAACAGACCAACCTCACCACTTCATTCAATGACATTTAATGCATTGATTAGAAAAAAATATTTTGGTTTTACACAGCAATAATAGAAAAAAAGAAAAAAAATGGAATTTTCCCATTTTGGTACACTTGAAAAGCAGCGACCGACGCTGCTTTTCGACTTCCGTATCTATGCAATGCTTAGCATGCAAAACACCCCCCGTGAAGCACTTTTCCTCCTCTTCGCGTTAGCCAAAGCGACCCTGAAGGCAGAATCAAATCAGCCTATCAGGCGTAGCCGACGAAGATCAGCTTGAAAGCTACACTCTTTCTCTGCCGGTCTCTTCGATTCTCCGCTGCAATTTGGACGTTATGTGCAGGGCGGTGAGCGTAAGCAAAATTCTCAATATTTTTGCCATCTTGATTTGTTTATTATATGGTTGTTTGTTTTCTATGAAATGTTTCCGTAATTTTCAAATGTTTCGTTTTTTCATTTGTCATATTGTTTCCCATGTTTAGGTTGAAACCTCAGGATAGTTGTTCTGTTTAAACTTTTTGAAAAAAAAAAAAAAAGACTTACGAAGTAAAGCGACAAAATATTGAAAAATTCATATCATTATTGTATGGAAGTCAATTTGAAAGATTAGCTTTTAGAGTTGATAAGGATGCATTCAGCAGTCTAGAAAAAAAGTACTGAAACTTTTTGACATTATAAGACAAATTGCAGATTTGTTGTAGATATTCATGGGAACAAGTTTTTCTTGACAAATGTATAAAAAATGTACTTGATTTTATTTTTGAAAAGTGAACTGAGCCAACTGTTTCCAGAAACTGATGTTGTTGCAGTTAATTTTGACTATACCAGCCACAATTTTTTTAGAGTGAATATTTTCCGCCATAAAAAGAACTAAGAGCAACAAAAGGAACAGAATGACAAATTAACAACCTTTCTTTCTTGTTTTGATATCCATAGAAAAAGAAAGTGAACAAAATGAAACAAGACCCCACTTTCAATTTTTATGAAAGTCACAGATATTTTCACCACAATGAAAGAAAGAAAAATGGATTTTATATAGAATCAGATGAAAATATTTTTATATTTGTTTATACTAGGGACTAGGTAAATATCATTCATATTCATACTGTTTTATTACGGTTAACAGCATGTACTTTTTCTCAACATATGTATTATTATTCCACAAATTATCTCATCTGCCTACACTGGGCGTTCGTTCACGGCACGTGCCTGCTTCATATATACATAGTTATTACTGCTAGTATTGATGAGAACACTTATTTAGTTTCGTTGAACTTTTTACTTCTCTTTACTCGGAAAAAATTTCCCGTTTCGTACGAGTCTCATTCAGTCACAGGCATTTCCTTGCATATGTTTCAACAATTAACTTTAAAATTACTAAGTTTTAGTATTCGACGTTATATCTACCACAAATACTTACTATTGATACCAAAACGAATATTCCTAGTTCATTTTAGTTGTACTTATGGAAGCAAACATACCGACAAAAGTGATCTGAATGTTTCTGTCACATGGAATGGCCCTTCTGTTTTTATTTGTTTGATTGGGTAAATTTTTCTACTTTTTTGTCTCAATTTTTATTTAAAAGTCATGTTGTTCTTATACTTTGTTCTAAGTTAGATCTTTCATGATGCATTCTTTTTGTCTAAGTCTTTTAGCATTTTGTACTTTGTTATTTTTGATGGATTTTACATAAATGGCATTCTTTCTCTTTCAGAAGTTGATGGAGTAGTTTTGCAGGAAAATGATCAACTCAATAGTTATTGGGATCCAAAGAAAGTACTACTACCTTTTGATTACTTTAATGACTTATTGAACGTTTAACTTTTAATTCTATGATTTTTTTTCTTGTTATTTGAATAACTTTGTTTCTCTATTTTTAAAATTTTGATTTGTGGTTCCATAGTTTTAATCCCAATCCTTTTTTGTTCTAAAACTCAGTAGAATATTGTTACTCAAGATGACTTTATTTAAAAGTTTTTTTTTTTTCTAAAAAGCTGATTTTTCAACAGACTCGCTAACTTTTTACATATGGTGTATACACAAACGAAACAAAATGTAAATTTAAAAGAACTATCACAAGTATTATTTATAATGATTAAGGCCCTATTATGTGGAAATATTTATTGGATTATGTACATATTTATGAGGCAAATTCAGTGTGAATGCTCTAATTTTACTCTCTCTAAGGTAGGCAGCTTCATTAAACTAGGACCTCTAGAGTGTAACATGTGGTCCATGTTGTTTCCAATGCTGAAATTTTAAATTTGTGTAGACATCACATATTTTCTTTTAAGAATATAGAATCATATATTTTTATTTTAAAGACATATGTGTCGCTCCACTTAATCGGGTAACAGATAAACAAAAAACCTGCTTATACGAATGAAATATCTCGGAACTGACTGTTTTCCATGCCATAAGCGCAATGTTAAGGATTCCAACTTTAACAAATACCCCGCTTAATTGAATAATATTTCTTGGAACCAACAGTATTCGTTTTAAGTGGGGCCAACAGTAAATTTAAAATAAATATGTTTTTGCAGTAGAAAGCAAATACTTTTTGACTTGCATTTAAATCAAAACTTTAAATAGCTGAATTTAATTTGTTAAATAGTTAAATATTTTGCATTTGCTCGCCATTGAGTTGTAACATTAGTTTAGTGTGTAAACATTTTGTAAATGATACCTGATTCTTTTTTTTTTATATATATTCACAAGAATGCAGATACAATCAAGTTTAGTTTTGGAAAAGGAAGTATTTTTATTTTTATGCTGTGCAATATGTATATAGTTCTTGAATTTAACAAAACATTGTTTAGATAAATAGCTTTTTGCACTATGTACAATATTTACAGCAATAAGCTTCCTGTAGCAAATACACCCACAGCTCGTTCATAGCATCCTAAGACTGCAGTTTCGCCCTTATTGTGGGCTCCTCAGTTAGGAGTAGCCAATGATCGAGCCGGAGGCAAAAATCCTCTTATTTTAGCTAAGATAGCCAACAAACTGGTAGATAAAGTGAATTTATCTTACCAGCGAGCGTCCGCAAACTATGGTGCGGCTCAACTCGAAATTTGAAGGCTAAAGCTGGGTAATGTGCAATGAGTTACCGCCCGTAAGCCAGGGCTGAGGCAGAACTGTAGCAAATGCACCCACAGCTCGATCATAGCATCCTAAGACTGCAGTTTCGCCCTTATTGTGGGCTCCTCAGTTAGGAATAGCCAATGATCGAGCCGGAGGCAAAAATCCTCTTATTTTAGCTAAGATAGCCAACAAACTGGTAGATAAAGTGAATTTGTCTTACCAGCGAGCGTCCGCAAACTATGGTGCGGCTCAACTCGAAATTTGAAGGCTAAAGCTAATTCATTCTAAAGCTAAATTATTGTGGCCGAAGGCTAAGCATTCGCCCACAATAAGGGCGAAACTGCAGTCTTAGGATGCTATTATCGAGCTGTGGGTGCATTTGCTACAGTTCTGCCTCAGCCCTGGCTTACGGGCGGTAACTCATTGCACAATAAGGTTCCTGTTTCAAAAAAAAAAAAAAAAAAAAATATAATCAAACCACTATTTCTAGTTTAAAAATTCTAAGCTCATTTAAGTAATTTCATATCAACTTAAATAAATGTACCTTGAATTTTCGAAGGAAATTTTGTCTATTTTATTAATTTTATACCTTAATATTTCTCAAATTTTAAACTTAAAATAAAAGTTAAACTCTAGCTAGAATATTTAAGATAACTAACTATGTTATGTAAGCTTGAATAGTTTAAATTTGATGACCTACTTTTACAATTTTTCAGTGCATTTATTTTTGTTTTGCAGCAACAACTTATTCCACTGCATCAGTCAAGGCCAAAGTCATGTGAAGTTCCAGGAATAAAGTATGTTTTGAGTTGACATTTTTTGTATTCTGAAATATTTCTATTATTTAAACATTTCGATGATCGCATTAAAAAAGCGAATTTATCTAAGAATGTAGTATACTTTGCGTTGTGATTATAAAAGTACTAATGAATTATTTATTTTAAAATTATTTTGAACGACAAATAAGAACATGTTGTAAGAGATAGTTGTAAAAATACCAATGAGTTTTTTTTTATAAATTAAAATTATTTTAAACTTGACAAATTTTAAGCTTAAACTTTTTTCTGCATTTTATTTGATTTTTCTAACTATGTTAGAGGTTCTGTTCTTTGTTACACATTGTTATGTATTTTTTTAAACCACATTTGTTATTTGGTATGCAGAAAAAACTATTTACTCGACACCAACATGCAAAAGCTCCTAGATGTAGTTTTTGATTTTTCCTTTAATGAAATTGCCCTTGCTTGTTTCTCTTGCTATGTTATAAAATGCATTCATTCTCAACATTTACTTGCACAGTTGTGATTCTATAATGAATGAAAGTTAAAATTGTTTTTTGTATGTATTTTTTAAATAAATAAATAAATGTAAAAGAAATAAACAAAAATAAAATAAAATAAAAAAAAAAAGTACTGAAGTGTGGAATACTTCAATTCTAGCTAAAGCAGAAAAAAAAAGTCTTATTTCCATTAAAGCATGTTTAAAATATTTAGACAAGAAACATGTTGTAGCTACAAAACAACAAAGCATTATCTTGCCCTACAAAAATTCTACTGGAGCAAAAGGGGTTTTGCTTGGCAGCTGACTTTGTATATTTTTGTATAGTTTTTCATGTCAGAATAATTCTTATTTTTTCCCATTAATTTTTTTAATGCATATTTTGTATGAATATACATTTATGGAACTTCAGTTTGATTTTTTTTTTTTTTTTGCTATAAAGTAATATTTTTGTTGATGTGATTTCATTTAATCAACATTTATGTACACAAAGGTAGTTTTAAAAATATGCAGGTTGTAATGTTGTAACCCGACTGATGTAAAAAGAAAGATCTGTATTGTTTTTGCCCTCTACCTATTTTATAACTTTTGTTCATTGCCATAGGTTTCTATTACACATTATTCATTACGATACTATTTTGCTTGGTTCGAAAATGGTAAAGCAAGCAAAATGTAAAATTCATGTTATCAATGCTGAGCTATATCTATAATTGGTTGTTTTTTTTTTTTTTTAAAGCATTTACCCCACCCAAGAGGAATGCGGATCTGTACATGTGCCAATTTCAAACAACACAGGATCATTGCCTGATTTAACAAATCTCCATTTTCCACCGCCTCTCACGACTCCTTTGGATGTAGAGGATCAAGGAGGAATGGCTTCAGGAAATCCATGTAGCCCACAACAGCCTCATTCTCCATCCAACAATATTTCATTAAACCCATCGTCACTACAGCATCAAACTCATATTTTAGGTTTGTATCACCATTCGATTCATTTTCACTCATAAAGTTTTGTTTGAATTACATTTTTCAGTTTTAGTTACATTAGATATATTTATAATTGAATTGTATTTCCCTGTTGTATATTATGGATATTTATCACTTTAATCTAATTTAATGTGAGGCCTTTTCTAAAAGTTGTTTTCTTTTAGTCAATTTTGTTTTATGTATCCAATAATTAAAAAAATATATCCTCTCTAATTAAGCAAACTTTTTCTGGAAGCATTAGTTAAGGTTTGTATTATGACCTCATAGTTGGATTTGCCTTATTATAAACAAAATTTGAGCCTTTTCAAAACTATTTAAAAAGTTTTGTTCTACATTTCAGTATTGTATTGAATTCTGCAGTATTCCCTGATATTGTACATAAAATAATTTTGTAAATGATGAGAATAGTGTTATTTTTGTTGTAAAATTTCATGAATGGAGTTATATTTCATAACTAAATGTCGTTGTATCGTGTTTATCTATACATTTCTTTATAAGAAAAGGTTCAAAGAAAGGCTACTAGGTTAGTAAGGAGGGCTTTGATTTAAATGATGGTGCTAGACTGAAAATTCTTAATACAGATAGCCTAGAGCAACGGTCGTGGAACCCTAGCTCAAATTTACTCCTACAGTTTATTCTGTATAGAAGAAAGTAATTATGAAAGCTAATGAACAACAGTTGACTTTCAGAATGTTAACAGTCTCTTGTTTTGCCATTAACAAGATTTTGGATCTTTGAAGTTAATGTGAAGCACTAAGAATTTCATCACCAAAAAGTTTGGGAACCGCTGGCCTAGAGCAAAGAAGAGATTGCCTGAAGCAAAGGGACATGATTCTGCTGTTTAAATTTATCAAAATGAAGGATGATAAAGAGTTAAATTTTTGCATAAGAAGCAGGCAAGGGATACATGTTTTTAGCTCTTCAAATCTCTGGTTAACCTGGAAATTATGAAAAATTGCCTCTTCTGTAGGGTTGTGGGCACTTGGAACAGCTTACAGGAAGAAACTAATGAGCAAGAGGCTAGATAGCTTTAAGAGCACCATTGATCTTCATTTAGGACTTAATTGCCTAGGACCAACCTAGCTGGATCCAGTGCCTGTTGCTGGTTGTTGCATATTTATTTGTATATGCACTGTTAGTTCTTATAAAATAATAATGCTTTACCAGAATCTCACATTTTTTATTCCAATTTTACTACAGAACTTGCATGTTCATGTTACTTTATTATATTATTTATTTTACAACTTCTGATATATAATCTTCAATTGTTTTACATATTTCTGAATATCACTTACAAAGCTTTCTTTATAATTAATTATTCTGACGGTATAAGAAATTTTCGTATTTCATATTTTTTATGCAGGTACTTCTTTAAGTGGCGGAACTCTTATTTCCTCTGCTTCAGGTGGTGGAAGCAGGCACTCCAGTCCAGGTCCTTCACCCTCCCCTTCTTCCAGGAGACGTCATCATCACAATTTAACTAATTTAGTCATTGGTAGTGGTAGTCCTCGACATCACGGCCATCACAACTTGCAGCAGCAACAACAACAGCAAGTACGTTATAAGTCTACTGCACATCATAATCTGCAGAGATCTTGGATGAACATGGAGGTAAAACAGAACCAGAGATGGATTGTATTTGTAGAATTATTGCCAAAGTAGCTACTTCCTATTTTTCTCCCTTAAGTTTTGTATGCCAAACTGTTTTTATTTTAACTCTTGTATGCTTGCTGTCTTTATGAGTGTTTTTTGTTATATGTCTTTTGTTACTAAATTTTATCTTGTTAATTTACTTACCTTGTTTTTTATTTTGTAATTTGATTCCTAATCTACAGACTACAATTAGAAGAGCATCTTTTCAGCAAAAGCCATTGCTTTTGCTAAAATTCAAAATGTCCTAGCCCTTTAATTGTTTATAATTGAAAACTTTACGAAAAGACTTGTATTCTGCAGCACAAATTGCAACATATTATGTATTTGCTGTACTTGAGTTTTGAGGTGCCTTCATGTTGCTGCTTATCTTAGAGAAGCTCAAAGCTCCTTAGCATCAAAAAGAGGCTCCTTGTAAATGTGTGTGGTATATTTAGTAATTCGTACTGTTCAATATTAGTTTCCTCATACGTTGTTTTCATGTCAAAGTACATGGTTAGTTTTATAACTAGATCATACATGTGATTTTTCAATACTTTTACTGAATTCAGTATTTTTTGAAATAGCCAAATACTGAGTGCAGAACGAAAAGAATGGGCATCACAATTTAAACTCAACATCTACTAATTAATTTCATGTATTCAATTAAAATAGTTGGCTATATAGAACCAAAAGCCCATGTTTGAAGGCAGTTGCAGGTGTAGTATAACATATCAGCAATTTTATTTTTGCTCACACAGCCATGGAATTTCAGTATTTTTCATTCTGTTTGAGTTGCATGTCTGAGCTAGATATTTTTCCTGCTCACCAATTTTTACAAAGCTTATTGCGTTGATTAACAAGCATAATGAGATTCAATTAATCTCTTTCACGTAAGTACTTTTCTATCCCCAAGTTTGATTGTGTCAGTAAGCTGAAGAAAATTCAATATTGATCTGATAAATGAAGTAAGAAGGGAAGTTATGTCTGGTATATATTTTTTCAACCTGACGTAGCAATTCCAGGTCATACATAATTCCGTAAAAACAGTAAAATATTGATAAGGAGAATATATTTAATTATTCATTAGGAAAATATTGCGGAAACAAGCCCGGCTTTTGTTACGCTGTTTGCCTTGGTCAAATTGAATATTTAGTTAATTCTTAAATAATAATAATAATTAAAAAAAACAGATAAAGTTATAATAATATGTATGAATTCTTATAAGATTTGTTACAGCTGTTTAAATACTTTAACCTGCAAGAGATACCTAACAGTTGTAATCTTGTAACTGTTTAAGCAGTTAATGAGTCTCTAGTTTTCAAAGTTTTTTGTTCAGGCTATATTTAATGTATCATACTTAAAGATTGGAACTCGAACTTGAAAAATTTTACTGATTAATCCTTCCTATTCCTGAAATCTAAATTTAGACTAATCCCATAAATATCCTTTTAGATGTGTATTCTAAATTTAGACAGTAATCCTATAAATATCCTTTTATACTAGACAGCAACTTAAGTTGACACTAAACGTCACTATGCGCGGAGCCAATAAGAGCTCACAAGCAGTTAAGGATCTCCTCTAATTTGCCAAGTAGGCTGTGACGTTTTATCTAGCTTGTTTTTCATAGGCTGACATCAGGCTGATGTCACAACGCCAGTGTCAAGAAACCTTGCAGTGTAGTATAGATACGTATTATAAGTCAGAGGTATTTTGTTCCCTGCCAACTTTTTGCATAAGCAACATGGGACAATGCAGAAATGAAAAAGCGCTCTTTGTTTCTGTTTCATAAGAAAAGAGTGAAATATATGTTTTAAAATAATTAAATGAAATAAAAATGTATTTCACTACCTTTAACAATTTAAGTCCATAGTGTGCAGCATTTGTGCTAAAGTATTTTTTTTTTTTCAGAAGTCGAAGTTTGATATTTTTTTGTTAACTTTTATTTCTGCAGATTTCATTTGTTTTGTATTGTATAAATTATGGAGAAATTGCTGATTCAGAAAACCAATAATCAATGCATTGAAGTTTCAACAGGTTTGTGGATGAAAAAGTACTTCTGGTACAAATGCTGTACTATCCCAAGCTCAACAAGCTAAAAGGGGAGAAAAATGATTAGGAAATGCTAATTTGAATTTCAAATGTGTTTAGTTTTTAGTTAAAAATCATGTTTGTGTATGTATATGCAGTTAATGCTCTTATTTTCATTTCTACTAACAGTTTTCTGAAAAAAACTTTTCCATCTCTTGTGCTTCTGTTCTACCTCCATCTATTGTCCACTTTTTCTATGCTTTTACTGTTGTACTTTCTGATCAAAATTTAAAAAATTAGTCAACATATTGTAGGGGTGATATTTTTCAGGTAAAATTTATAGCTTTTAGTTGGTGTTTTGGCTCTTGTTCAGTAGTTTATACTTAAAGCATTATTTTTTTTAAAAAATTTAAGTTATATGGTGTTGTGTTTTGTGTAAATTACTAGTTAGAAGTAATTGAAAACTGTTCTTTACTTTTGACTGAGTATCACCCTAACATGTGAATAATAATTGTCGCTAATATATTTCATGTTTCTAAGAGCAAAATGCAGCAACAAAATTTATTTGCATTCTTGCATTTGTTTTCTAATTTTTTAATTGATGACTGCATGTAGAGATCTATGAAAAAATTGTTTTCTTATGTACATTTGATTGGCCTAGTTAGTTACTGCTCATTTCTGCGCCTTCTTTTTCTTTTTTGCCATCTCGAAAAGTTTGCTCAAGCTTTGCCAAATGGGGAATTTTATTTCATTTTCCATAATCATCGATGCAGTAGCTTTAATGATTTGCATTTCTTTTTTCTGATCTCTTTAGTTGTCTTTGATAGTTGCTTTTTCATTCTGTTTTTCTGTACGTTCTTTTCTGCTTCACTGCAATTTCATTAGGGCTTGACCATGGATACCAATGCTCTCTCACTTGAAACTTATCCTCAGCAGCAGACAACGTTTGGAGTGTATCCTCAGCAGCAGCCGTCACCACAACCGTCGAAGACGAATCAAATCTTTGGTTACGAAACTTCAAACCCAACTTCTCCTACTTTACCTCAGGTAATCTATATGGGTAAAAATGACTGCCAAATTTTTCGGTATAACCACCGAGGCTAACTATGTTATTACATGTTGATGTATTATAAGTTTTTCAGTTGTTTGCATGTAACTCTGAATAAAAGATAAAATTTACATTTTTGTAAATATAAAAGCAATATATTTAATACTATTATTAATAGAGAGATAGCGGATATTCAATAGTTTTGAAAATCAGAGGGGAATCAGTTAGAGTGTAATGGAATATAGTTTAAAACCGTTTTTAATAGTTTTTTTTAATTGCAAATACTGCGGATAGGAGGGGTGCGACACATACAATGCTTTGCTTTTTAAATTTTTTAGTTATTTTTTAAAAATAACGTTTTACTGCATTATTGACTATTTCAAAAAGAAGGAAAACAAAATGTAATGAACATGTTTGAAAAATAATCGGAAATGATTAGTTTTCAATTTACGTATAATAATTTTTTTTTTTTTTTTCGCGATACTAAGCTTTGAAATGGTTTAGTTTCTGCAGTTCGTTTTTTACGTCAATTGTTGCCTTTAATTCAAATTAATGTATTTAAAATTTTCTTATTTAATCTCTAACATTATATGTACATTTTTTTAAAGAACTCATTTCTATGTGATAAATTAGCAAAATAAAAAAGATGAATCCCGAATTTGTCCTTTCTTACATTTTTCACCTAGTCGGAGTTTTATTGTGATTCACTCTTTTGTTAATGTATAAGCAAAATAGAGAGTTTAATAAATGTTACTACAGATAAATAATAAATAGCAGTGTCTAAACACTGTGATCATTATTATCTTTAAATAGTTTGTACATTTTAATAGTTGTTCTAGCTATCCTAAAGTTAGTAGCACACACGCACACATATCCCAAACTTCTTTTTTAAATTTTAATTCAATAATTAATGGCTCCAAATTTCAAATGTATGCAACTTAACTTAATGTGCATTTGTTTTAAGAACAGAAAATAGTTATTAAGCTTTTCAAATTTTTGGAAGCCTCATACAGAAGGTACCTGGTTGCAGTCACCAGATTTTATTTCAGACTAAACTCTGTGCTTTGTAATATATCCTTTGATTCGTTGATTCAATTCAAGTTTCCTATTCTACAGATGAGCAGTTAAAACGGAACATTTTTGAAGCATATCAAAATAGTTTTAATGTAGTAAATGTACTGTATCACACATTTTGTAAATGAAACTCATTTTTCGCCTTTGCATTAGTTTATTAGAAAAGCATTTTACCAAGAGGCATAAAGCTTGAATTTCCATAACTATTGAAATAAAAATGTTGTATTTCATTAGTAAAGTAAATGTGGAAAACGATTCTGCAGAAGTAACCTGAAAATCATCATTTTTGGCCATGTTAGTCTGATTCTGAGGTATTGAGATGTTGAAAATGTATTGCTCTTTTCTGTGAAAACTATTCAAATTAACACTTCCGTATTCTTATATTGCAGATTCCATTGGGCTCTTATCGAAGTACGAGTCCAGCCGACCATTCTTGTAGTGCCCCAACATCTCCAGTCTCGCACAGCATTTCCCCTTCAAGTTCGCCGGGTCTCGGTTCGAACACGACACTGAGTAACAGCTCTTTTAATGAATCCAGTTATTATATTCAACATCAACAAACCAATGCGCTTCAGCATCAACTCGAACAATTCAAGATGGTGGGTGACCTCCAACTGTGTGAATGCTTCTTCATGGTAACTTCTCTAAGCCTTCAAACTAACCTCTTGCCTTGCATGCTGAGATAGCCTAGCTATGTTATCATTCATAGCAAAATTGTGAGGGTAAAGGAATTGTGCTAGAAAATTATAGGAAAACTATAGATGCAGTTATTCTATCTATATTTATTCTAATGAACGGAGTAATCATTTTCATTTTTCGACTTTGTTGAGCTTTTACATTTTGTTTTGTAAAAAACAGTACAATCTATAAGTGATTATCATTTGAGATGATGTTTCTTAGTAAACTTATGACAGTAGAATAATCGAAAACTATAACTTTTAGTGAATTTAGTTGTATTAAAATTAAAAAAAAAGTGAATATTTTTGTTGAAAATTACTTTGTAGTCAAGTAGAACCTTTTGCCATGTATTTTATTTATTTATTTTTTTAGTAGTGAATGTTAGTTAATTTAATTTATTTTTTGAATGTTCAATATTACAATTAAATTTAATTTATTAATACTTTTTTCTCCTTTCTAAGTTTGAAAAAAAAAACGGCTAGACATGCCTGCAGTTATTATTATTATTATTTTTTTTTGTTTTTTGGAGGAAAGGGAACATTATTTAACATTGAAGAAATAAATTATGTCTAATTTAACATCTAATTTAACAGTTCAAAAAGCCTATTAAAAAGTGCATCTGATCATTTGCAAACTGTAACTTTAATTTGCAATGGTAAGTAGTACTTCATGTTACCATTGCACTATATGCAGTTTTTTTTTTTTTTTAATCTTAAATCAAAATGATTATGATTGTAATAATCAAACTTTTTGACAAATTCTTTCGACTGCATACCTGTGTTTCGGTGTTACAGGTAACTCCTTTTTAAATGCAAAGAATGTGAGATTATGAATGAAAAAACATCCGACAAGTAATCGGCGAAGAAGCAAGCAGTTTAAAAACTAAACGTAGCGGAAAGAATTTCATTTTAACCTTAGGATACTTTGTTGGATTCTAATAGCATGCTTGTTGCCTTTTTCAATTAATTTTGTTATGAAGTGTTTTACATTTTTAGAACCTTATGACAGAAGTGAATTTTTACATTACTTCTGTTACTTGGTTTGAAAAATATGAAGCTTTAAGCTTTTTTTCTCTTGCATCCTTTCCTTTTGCTTGAAAATCCTTTTGTTTCCTTTCTTTTCTACTTTCCTTCCTCCTTTCTGGTTTTGTTGTGTTACACTTTTGTAGCATTGTTTTAATTAATGTTATGCACATTAATTAAAGTTATGCACTTGTATTATATGAAATGTATGTGCATGTTATCTTATTTTGGTCTTTTTCTTTGAGTTTATTATGTTTACAGTTGAAAGTATGTTATTACTGTTATACAATCAAATTCAAAGAATCCTCACACAAAATTAAAATTAATTTATTATCTCATTTGAACACCTAAACTAATTTCAAGATTGTTGTCTGTTTTATTGTACTGAATAGTAAATGAAGAGTGAAAGCACAACCTATGACATTATATCATCTCTAATAAGATGAATAGGATGCTATAGTGGTTTCTTGTAAAAGAAATTTTTAACGAAGGAAGTTTAAAACTGGAAGAAAGTCTGGTTTACTTTAGAACGTTAATTTTTTATGTTTTCCGGGTTGCTATTTTGATTTTGAGAACAACAGTTACAGAAAATATTTGCACCCTTTTCATATATTTTCTGGTTTATTAGTAATTGTTGGAAACAAATTAAATGTTACATTTTTTAAAAAGTATTTTATATGTGATATTGTGGAGGAACTCACATCTTTAAATTGCAAATTTTTAATGCAATTTGGAATTAAGTTGTTTAGAATCAAAAACTGTTAAGTCAATTTCTCAAAATTCATGGTTTTGAAGTTGGAACAATGGATCTATTGTCTAATCTTTTATCGTAAAACCTTCCGTGAATTTGCGCATGCCTGAGGTCTCTTCCGATTTTCTCAAAATAGGGGGAAATGCGAAGTAACATTCAACAGGAAGTAAGAACCGAAAACACCGGCAAGTGCGTCTCCTTATCCTATCACCCCTTTTTCAAATGGAAGCGATCGTGACTGCCAGGCGCGCAATACGCAGATAGACAGTAAAGGGGTTTCAACTCAAAACTGTTACTTGATATTCACTTTTTGTTGAGATCAAATAGGTAGTTTTTAATCTATTGCCTTTAAGCCATTACTAAAGGAGCTTTTATTTTTTTAAATTAAAATATATTTCATAAAAAATGGATTTAACGGGTTTTGATTCTAAACAACTCAATTATGGATAATGAGATACTCCTAAATGTTCAGTCATTGATCAAGCTGTGTCATAAGAATTTAATAGCTTAGTTTTTTAGAGTATACACATGAAAAACGTTAAAATTGCAGGCCTCTAATAATAATGATAATAATAATTTTAAGAAATAACAACAAATTTTCTCTTTAGGAATAATTTGAGCAACCAAGTTGCTTCAAAATTCATTTAAAAACTATTTTAAAAGCTTGGTTTACTGAATATTAGTTTATTAAAAAAAATATGGTATTCTCTAAAATTTTCTGTTCATGGTACAGCTAACCAATTAACAGTTTTTTAATTAAACAGTTTGTTATCTGGTGTTTATCATATTCAGTCAGTAGGGAGCAGGATGCTTGAGCATTACTAGCAGCATTGGTGACATTTCGTTTTTTCAAAGAATTGTTTCAACATTAGATAATTATTACTTAAGCAGCAAACCTACTATATTGTCAACATAGCCTATTCTCAACTTCATCCTCATTGAAATTTGTATTTATGGATAGTTAAAATTCGACTTGGTCAAGGATTGCATGTAGTAGGCGGTGTCAAATGTTGATCTTTTAGCTAAATAAGTTTGCTGGAAACAGCATAGTTCAGTTATGTCTGATGAATCTATATTAGTTATGAATTGTAATCTTTGTAAATTTTTGCTGGCATTTATTTTTCTGTTATGTGTTTAAGTTAAAATTATTATGAGAAGGACATATTAGAGAAGGGTAGCTAATAAATAGGGGAAATTTAACAAATATTGAATTCACTTTAAATTATAACAAAAATAATAATGAGTATTTTCATGTTTTGCCATACAACATTAGGCAGTACATTGTATTTTGGGGTAAATATTTTTTTTAAATTGTACCTATCTATTAAAGGCAGCTCATTAGGAATTAACCTAAACTGTGTTTGTGGGAAAGATAGAATTGATGTAAATAAAGAAAAGAGCTATTTGGTGACATTACTTTTGGTCTAACTTTTCCACGAGCGAACTGTGACGGCTAAAGAGTGTCTGACCACATTATTAGAGTGCTGCCAAGTTAGCCTTCCCTCAACTGTAGATGCATATGCTAAAAGTAAAATATGGTTTTGTGTTTTGGAATAAAAATTTCTTAAAGTGACAGGAATTTTAAAATTGAACTGTTGTTGTAGTCTAATTCTATTCCAGAACCTCATAATTCTGTGCTAATAAGGGATCTAAGTCATTCAAATTAAAGAAAAGTACGGATGACAAAATTATCTTTAATTGAGCCAAAATAACACAAGCAAATTACTATACTGAATAAAAATGTATTTTAATTCAAGAGGCTGAAATATAACATTGTATAAGAAAAAATAATAAAAATATGTTTACAAATATACAAAATGCAGCCTACAAAAATACATTATAGTGCTGACTGCCCTTTTATTTGTATAATATGCACATTTAAATGGATGTCTAGATTAATCAAAATCCGGTTTAATAGAGTTTGGATATTACTGTATTATAGTTTTTACTTTAATAGGTTATTGTACTTGTATTCAGTCGTACTTATTCATTAAAATTTGTGGGCAATCTCCCACACTCATTCTTTACAAACGAATTTATTATTTGTTGCATTTCCAGATGTCTGATAACTGCTCCAACTCCAATAACGTGGGTTCTCAGAATAACACCGCAATGTTTCTTGCGACTGTCGACAGTGGCGGGGGCATAGGGCCTCCGACCGACAACGACATCTCGCTCTTGGGTCAGACAGGAGGACTCCAATTTTCCAATCAGATTTCGTCGGGGATCAACACTGTTCAGGACATGGACAATGCTATGCTGTATTCAATAGCCTCGCTTAGTTCAGATCCTCAGTTGCAGTCTCCAACTTTGTATACTAAACCCTCAGTCATTTCGAGTCATCAAACTACACCACAGACACCTCAAACACCTACTAGTATTCCAGACATAATACTAACTGGTAAGAATGATTTCTGGTACTTAGTATCATTTTAGAGTTAGTATTTCGCAATGTTGTCATTTGATTGTGTAATTATTGTATGTATTTTTCTTCCTCTTTTGAAATGTGATGTTTTTGTGTTTACTAATACAGTTTTAATAGTTTTAATCTACCTATGACTATAAATGTCAGCCAGTATTGAAAAACTCATACATTTGCTCCCTTTGTTATACATTTTTCTAGTTCTTAATTTCTACTTTCCTGATCTTTTTACTAATTTTTTTCATTCTATCATACAAAACTTTATTCTGAGAGTACCATCATTTTTTTCTATCCAACATGACAATATGCAGCCTGTATTAATTACTTAAGTTTGTTCTTTTTAATTATCATTGTAACAATTTTTCACACTTAGTTACATTGCCTTATTAGCAATAGAAAAAAATATTTTAAACGATTTCTGCTCATAATTCAGTTGTAGGGAAGTGTATATGACTGAGATCATATTTGTTGGTTCTGTTAAAGTGGATCCTACTTCCGAACATTCCTTTCAGATTCACCAGCTCTTTAAGAAATATTTAAATGTGGGAGTTAGATTTTTTTGAAGTTGGGATGTAAAATTTTTATCTCACATTTTGTGAAACAAAGAAAAATTCCATTTTTTTCATCAAGGATTAATTTAGATGTCAGTAATAATGTATTTAAAAGTACCAATTGAAGTGTTGAGAGTACATTCTCAGTATTTTAATTCAATAGCCTTAAAATAGAATAAAATAAAATAAATTAATAGTAATTTATAAGAAAAATTAATCATGCACAAAATGCTGTTATTAATATGTAGGAGTAAAAATTGTGTGTGTGTCTGGTTGTGTATGAAAAATGTAAACTATTGGATAATTCCACGGTAAAGAAACTGTTTTTCTCGTCCACTATGCATGCTTCAACTTTTGCTATAGATATATAATTTATATACGTTTGGTATTTTTTTTATTGAATATGGCGTTAAGTTCTTCAGTAGCTAGGAAAAATTGGATGAATGAAATTTGAAAAATGATTTTTTGAAGTAGTTTTTTTTCATAATGGTCTTATTTTACACAATTGATTCTTTTAGTTAAATTCAAAAGTTATTGATCATCTACTGAGAAGGATTAATTCAATTTATTAGTAATTCCCCACTTTAATTTCAACATGGAGTTTCTTTGTACTTTTAAAATCAGAAATGAAGATACTTTTTGTTTAAGAATACGACAGTATTTTTACTTATAATTTTGTATTACTTTACTGATGTCCTTAATATAAATAATATTAATCATTAAAGTAATATATGTATAAGTTGTCCGTCGAAAAAAGGAAAAAAAAAAGACCTTGAGCCTTTAGATAGTTTTTGGTAACCTGTATTTAATGTTCTTTGCATGAGTCAAATTTGAGCCTCCGATCATCCGTTATGAATAGTGGTTCTTGTATAGCAGGGGTCTCCTAATTTTAGTAGTGGGCCAAAAGTGGCCTGTGAGAATCTAATGACCTGCGACTGCTGGTCAGATTTCAGATGCATAAACCTGCGAAATGAATATTACTAGGTATTTTTTTACTTTACTGTGAAAATTTCTTGTGTATTTATGTTTTGCGAGTTTCTAATTACAGATATTAGGATAATGCAATATCATTTGTTAAAATATTCAATGGCATCAAGGTCCAGCTTGTGTATCCTGTTTTAATCTAATATTTGAAATGTTCTTTATAATCTTTTGTGAGTTGTTTCATTAGAAGTGGTTCATTAGAAGAGCACCAATTAAAAAAAAAACTGGATGGGAATTGGGAGAAAAAGGGTATTGGGGAAAATTTCTAAGTCAATAAGAAATTTAACAAAGTTGTACAAAATGTTGTTAACAGATAATGAATGGAATCTTTTTGGAACTAATAGGGAATTTTTTAGTGTTATGGAATTGGTAGCTATTGAAAAAAAAAAAAAAAAATTTGAAATTAATTTTTTAGTAATTTTGATTGTTTCAATTTTTTAACTCAGTGACTCATGAGTGATTTTCTGATGTTAAAAGAACAACTCCACCAAAAAGGGCTTGATGACAAAAAGTTTGGAGACTCCTGTTTTAAAGCATTGGTGCCCAACCCATGGCCCTTGAATTACATGAGGCCCTCAAAGCTGACCCATGAAGCTTATTTTTATGTTAAATGCTTAGAATTGATAAATATATTCTTGAACTAAACAATCATCTATATTCTATATTATTAATGATGGTTGCAAATTTGAAGTCAAATAGTCAAAAATCTGTTTTAAAAAAATAGGCAAAATTGTATCAATGAAATAAGCGTGTAGTAATGATTCTTTTTTTAAAATTTTCTTTCTTTTTCCTTGTTTTCCCATTTTATCTAAAAATTAAATATAGTTATTTTTGTAGTGTCATGGCTCACAAGACATCTCAGTATTAGATGCAGGCTTTGGGTAAAAAAATGGTTGGGCACCACTCTTGTATACTGCCGTCATAATTTAAAAGACCTTAAATTAAATTTTTTTTCTGCAATTCTTTGTTTCTGATTTTTTATTTGTTCAAAGAGATTATTATTAAAGAAATTTAAAAATAAAAATTGCAGGGTTTTTTACTTATGAGCTAAAACATTAAAAAACAAACAAACTATCATAACATTTATAAAGGTCAAAAATTTGTCTTCTAGTTTTTCTCATTATTTTTTTTTCTTTAGAGAACGTGCTTTTTTATGACGGCAGTATAGGAAGGATTTTTCAGAGAAATTTTGCTGTGTGGTGAAGCAATTGTGTGTTAAAACATTTAATTTTTGTTTTATGTGCTATTAAGACGAATACACTACTCATTTTCAAGCTAATTTTCAATTTAATGAATAGCTACATGAAAGCTGTTCAGTTAAAAAAAAAAAGATTTTGAAAGTGGAAGAAAATTAAAAATATTATTTTAAGAAGTTAACTCTTTGAATTTAAAATTAAAACTTATATTGTAACAAGTGTGAGTTAATTTTGTATGGTTATTTTATTATTATTTCTTCTGAAATAATGAAAACAGCTATTAAATTATCTACCATGTTTGTTACTGCCATGAAAATAGTTCCTACAGCTGTTCAAGAAGATATTTTTTGTATATAAAGGAAATATGTGAATTGTATTTTTTTTTCTTCATAAGAACTGATAAAAATAAAGTAATGACCACTAAATGCTACGTAAGAGAGGGACAAACTTTTGACTTCTAGTCAAAAAAAAAAAAAAACCTTAATTTGAGATTGAGAAAAAATGAGACCTTTAGATTGTGAAGGACTAAGAATTTACAAGAATTGCCAATTTTATGGTGCAAATAGAAGTTGGGGTTTTATCCTTGAATTGTGTCGAATTGGTGTATTCATTTTTCTAAATTGAGGAATGTTTCGTAACATTTTTTTTTATTCTAAAAGAGAGGAAAATTAACTCTGCTTGTATTGACTTCACAAGAAAAGGAAAATGTTAGTTTTCTTTTTCCTACGTTCACTATCATGTTTCAACTTTGCGCTGTGAATTAGTTGCACATATTTAGGGAGGAATTCAAGTGAAACACGGACGATAGCAACGCACCAATGCAATCGCAAATTCCCAAATTTAGATACGTTACAATCGCTACGAGATGCGATTCTAATGTAATTTGACTTCCAGTAGCAATTGCAATTTGCGATCACCTCGAAGCGATTGCAATGGTGTTTCACTTGAATTCGGCCCTTAGTTATTTTTTTTAAACTCACAAATAGTGTGTTCTTTTTCTTTTGATAAGTTTTTGTACGTTTAATTTCATTACATGTTACTACTATGAGTTAGTATGAGAGTCCCAACTTTAAATTGATGGTTGGGGAGAAATTCTCAATTTC
This sequence comes from Uloborus plumipes, assembly GCA_038373865.1. Lineage (NCBI taxonomy): Eukaryota > Metazoa > Arthropoda > Arachnida > Araneae > Uloboridae > Uloborus > Uloborus plumipes. The sequence continues at coordinate 19,307 of JAXGGA010004134.1, read as the reverse complement.
CCGAACAAAACTTCAAATTTTACCGAATGATTGAATGTGAGCATAAACCTATATGTAATGAGAGGAGACTTAGGTCATGAAAAAAAAAAAAAAAAAACAATGAATAAGCAAATACTGCTGAAAAAAATATTTTGGTTGGGCACAGTGACCTCACGCACCTTAGTAAACTGCCATCAATGTGTTCTTGAGCAACATTGATGATTCATTTTGGATTCATTAATAAAAACGCATATAAAACGAATGACGGCTCATTATTACTATTCAATTCTCTTGGTTTGCTGTTACGTTTTTGCATTTAATATTAGCCAATATTTTGAAATTTTTGGGATTGTTGATGTAAGTGACAGAAGGGAATTCCTTTCAATGGAAGATGCATACACTGTGTAAAATGGAATAGCAGTGAATTTCATATTCATATTTATCAAACTTTATCATTTTTTCTCTTAGTAAATGGAAAAAATGATTTGTTTTTTCTTATTTGTACGTGTTTCCTAGTTTCCTAGTCTATGTTGACATCTAATAAAAGAAATGAAACTTTGGTTTTTATGAAATATTCAGTGCAAAGAATTCTTCAAAAAGATAATTTGGTAATGGAAGAAAATCGAGAATGACTTCAAATAATACAGAGTAAGATTATGTCCTCAATTTTTTTAAGAGACTACAATTCAACATTGTGATATATTGCTGGGAAAAGATTACAAGAGAATTTAGAATCTTTTTTGAAACTTCCTTTGTATGAATTCTTTTATTACACTGTCATTTTATCTATTACTTCTTTTATGGAGACTTGGAATATGCTTTTGCTTTGCATGTGACAATTTTTGTGAATGTTGCAATGATTATTCACGCAAACAATTTTCTAGAACAGAGTTTCCTAGTTTCTTTGGTGGAACTCTTTTATTTTTTATGGAATTCCTGGTTTTTCTGCAATAGTATAGTTTGAATGCTACGTTCTAAAAATGGTTTACTTGCGATAAAGATAAAAATTATTTTAAACATTAGTTATTGTCTTCAAAATTTAGCACAAAATTTCTTAAAATAACTTTTTAATGAACTTGTTTCAAATGAAATTTGAAATTTGCTTTTTAATGAAATGAGTGGTGCTTATTTTATTATTGTAGGTGTACTTAATATTACACTTAGTGAATGCAAGTTGAAACTCCTTCAATTCGATAATTGGATTTCTGTCGTAAGGACTAATCAAATGTCATTGCAGTAAAAATTTAGTATTTTTGCGTTGACTTGGTAGAAGGTTGCTGCATCGTGGTTTTTTTTTATCCACTATTAATTTTGATATTTTTTCTGCTGTTCTTTTGGAAAATACTGATTAAAAGCTGCCCTTGAATTTTTTTAATCATTTTTTTAAATGATGAATTTGAATTAAAAGAAAGAATTCAAATTTTGTAGAGCCCTTCATGGAACCCTGGAATTCCGTGGAACACAATTTAAGAAACGCCACTGTAGAAAAAAAAAGTTTGCTCGTGGATGAAAATACAAATTCATGAAACATTTGAAAAGTGGAAGTGTAATCAATAGTTAAAAGTAGAAAATAAAAGGCACATTTCAAAAGTTGTATTTATAGACAAACGTTCTTTAATCCCTTGCTTTTCAGGAGAACTTGCAAGCAGTCCTGACTTTGAAATGAGTGGAAGACATGAGGCTTGTGAGTTTATTTTATTTCCCTTTTGGCAGAAAAAAAAAAGACACTGCACTAGTAGATGTACTAGAATGAGCAAAATTTAATCTGCTTCTGTAGTATCAAGTTGTGCATTAATTCAGTTGCCTAGTTCCTGTCTTGTAGCTTGATTTTGTCATGCAAACATTAATTTTGTTACCATTATCAGTGATGTGAAATTAAAAGTTGAATTTGTGTAGTGTATTCGTCTTATGGTTTTTGCAAAAAAGGAAAGTTTGTTTGTGAATATGCTGCAAAATATATAATGCTTCATAGTGTTCCAGTTTTGATGCAGTGTGTGGCATTGTTCTGTTTTTTTTTTTTTTGGAAATGCTAGTGTTTTGAGTTTATCAGCTACTAATTTGCATGTATGGACATCTTTTTAAGTTGTTGAAATGTGATTTTAAGCATTGAGTAGTTTGTTTATGGTTAGTGTCTGTGAATCTTTAAAGTAACTATTAGCCAACAAATGAGTTTTATTGGGCTAAAAAAGTAAGTAAAGTTTCCATGACAAATTGAAGCACCTAGAAGTAAAGGGGTGTACGTGCCAAAATCAAAAATTTGGGGATTACTGCTACAAAAGGAAGAAGAAACTTCTCCTCTGTTTTAGAAACAAGAGGTAGTTCTAGTGGCCCTAGCTGTTGTACAGCATGCTTTAGAAAAACTCTTGAATGAAAGCCTACCTAAGGTTTGAACTTTGCCCGTATATTTCCCAAAAAAGTCCGCTTACATCCCCTTGCTTCTTACTGTCTCAGTCTAAGACTTTACTTGTGAATATAGTTTGGAGTGATAAGAGACAGAGACATCATTTGAAAGTTGATTCCCTGGGACAAGTTTTATGAAAATTCATGTTTAATTTATTATTTTCCAGTTTTTTCACTGTCAGCAAACAAATAAATTCAGCTATTAACTTATTAATACATACATTTTTTTTGTTACACTTTAATTACACATCTCTAGCTGTTCTTGTAAAATTTATTTGACTTAAAATGATTTAGATAACACACCTCAGCATTTGCATATCTTTTTGTATTATTACATGTCTATGAAAACAGTGCTTATTAACAAGTTTGTGACTTTTGAAATTGTAAAACTGATTGCTTTGTAAAATATATCTTTTGCTATATCTACTTATTCTTTGAAACACAATCGAACCTTGTAAATTTGAACATGCTTAAAACAAATTACTGTGAAAATAAACGTTTCCCATCCCTCTCCTATTTATTGTTTATTAGATAAAATGAACTTCAGTTAAGACAAATTGATTTTAAAAGTGTCTTATAGTTTGATTTAAAGAGGTTCGACTGTATTTCATTTGTGCTTAATATTTTTATCAAAACGAAAAAAAGGAAAATGTAGGCTTGTAATATTACTCTATCCTCCATTACAGAACTGAAAAGCATCTTAATTATAAAATAGGTTTTTCTGTGATAAAATAATTTTTTAATTTTCTTATTTTTGTTTCCTGTCAGTTCTATTAGTCTAATTTAATTATCAGGGCCTGGTGGTCATGAGCTTTAAGGCCTGCAGCTGAATCTGTTGTTTTTTAACAATCGTTTTCTCTTGCTGTGATTTCAACCATACCTAAACACTAAAAGCTATTGTACGGGGAAAAAAAGTGCAGTATGTGAATGACAAAATTCCCATTTTAGACTTATGCTGCTCTGTGAGAAATGAATAAAATTTGCTAAATTAGAATTAAAAAAAATAATAATAAATTTTTGAATATTTGGGGCTGTTTACTAATCATGTCGTGCTTTGAGTGGGAGAGGCAACAAGAAATGTTACATCATGCATTTTTTTATATAAGAATATGTTTTTGAAAAATAACATATGTAACAAAGGATAAGAAGGGGGAGGGCTTAATTTTCTAAGGATGAAGCTGACAGGGATGGCCAGAGTTGCTGCAGGGTCTTTGAATCAAATGTACCAAATTTCAACAGTTGATTTTGAAGTTTGAGCCCTAAAAGTGATAATGGCAAAATTTGGCAGCTGAATTCTTGAAGTTTATCATCAAAATTGTTTTTTGTCTTATCTGACATGTACACAAATTTGTAATAAAAATGCAAGGAATGTTTTGAAATGCTCTTATCTTGAAATGCACTTCTTTTATAAATTGCAAAATATCCTTTGCACCGTTATTCTCGATTTGCGTTCTGCGCCGCATAACAGAGAATAGCTTGTGTCTTCTCTTATGGGGAGCTATTTTCCCCTTTGTCCCCTCATCAAAAGTGCAGGCCCCTCAGCCAAGACAAAAAAGAAAAAATTGCGGCAAACTTTAAGAATTCAGCTTCCACATTTTGTTAATATCAATCCAGTAGAGCTTAAATTTTTTTTAAATCGAGTGTTCATATCGGGCTCATTCGATTTGGATACTTTGTATTTTTAAAGACTTTTTCTGTACTTGCTTCTGTCATGGTTTTCACATTTTGCTTCCGGTTGCAGACTTAAATCCACGCGTGAACTTTAACGCACTTCCGCTTAATAGTGGAGTTGAGTCGAGTACAATCATTAGCAGGACTACGACTGGGGAAGCTTTAAATCCGACTGAAATTGTTAGAGATAAATCTTGCAATATTAAAGCAGAAGAAGAAATGAAACGAATGAGATTAGCTAACAATCAACATATTAGGCCAGTTCAAAAATTTGCTTAAGTGATTTATTAAAAAAGGCTAATAAGGGCTGTAGAAAATGCATTGGTAGTTCTTCAAATTGAACATTACGCTTGATGGCGTTTGACTCAAAGTTAGTTGATAAATTAACAAAATTGGAAACGAAGTGTTAGTGAATAGCATTTTTAACGGCGTTTGTTATTTTCTCGGTGAATTATGCTTAACGGCGTTTGTCTTCACGCAATTCTAAATAAATTTTAAAACGAAAAAACTTTGAAATAAAATATAAAAAAACTTTTTAAATTTAAAGACTATTTCTGTCTGCTCATTCGCACTAAAAAGTATGAAATAAACGGTGAAAATGCGCATTGGGTCCCTGCTTGGCGCATTTTTAAAAAGTCGCCAATTTTTGCGTAATGTCGTCTCGAAGTTTTCAATTCGCGAGACAACAAGGAAAAACGCGCCAGTTGGCGACTTTTTAAAAATGTGCCAAACAGGGACCCAAAGTGCATTTTCACCGTTTATTTCATACTTTTTAGTGCAAATGAGTAGACAGAAATAGTCTTTAAGTTTAAAAAGTTTTTTTTTATATTTTATTGATTTTTAACATTTAGGATGTTGAACATTTTTATTAATTTGGCGATTGTATTATTTCTCATTGTGACTTTTCTAGGCTTTCTTCAAAAAATTGACTTTACAAACATTTGTAAAGATGTTCCCTGGTGTGTAACTTCATTGGTACTGGGGAGTTAGGAAGAATTAAATAGCATTACATTTATGGTGGAAATAAAATGTGAAATGCTATTTCCAGCTTGTCGAGTAGGCAGCCAGCAGCTTTAGACATTTGCTACTACATCTGCAAAACAAGCTAGAAATAATTTTTCACATTTAATTTCAATATAAATGCAGCACTGTTCCATTCTTTCTGCTGTCTCATTTCTTGTGCCATCCCATTCTTCCAACCGACTCTTCTCTACTGTCCTTGGAACTTTTTTTTCAAAAATAATATTCTTAATAATGTGTTTGCTATATGTGAATTTTTCACTCTCACAAAAATACCTTCCCTCACAAATCCTCTCCCCCTCCCCCCCCCCCGGATTGGGATTAAATTGGGTAAAAAAAGTTGAGGTCCGTGTCCATATTCGTGGATCTAGACATGGAGGATCCCTATCCATGAATCTACATTATTAACGATCAGGCACCTCACTAGGTGCAACCAGAGTTTCAAAATGTATAGTCAGGTAAAAGTAAATGGAATTCGAAAATTGGTTTTATATTTCTAGATATGAAAGAAAAAAAAAATAGTTATTGCGACAGAAATTGCTTAATGTTATCTTTGAAATATCATGCATTTTTAATAATGTTATCTTAGTTCCTATCAAAAATCCTTAAAGTCTGTTTAAAATACTTTTTAAAAGTGATTTAAATTGAAAAAAACACCCATGAACTCTAGTTTCTAGTTCATATCTCAGCGGCATCTTTCAGTTCACCCTTATTGGTGACTTTAATACGCTAACGTATGATGCCATTTCTGTAGAATTTCAGGACATCAGCATGAGGTCATATCTTATGATCACATCTAATTCTTTTATCAATTAGTTTCTGCTGAGTCATTTGGGGGAGTTCTATATTAGCCTGCTGTAAAAGAAGATCGGCTGACTTTCATGAATGTTCAAAATGACATGTCTCTAGGTGTGCAGTGGCACTTTTACCCTCAATGTAGCATTAACAGTTTGTGACTAAGTGCAAAGAATTGATGGACTTGACTGAGGGTGCAACTTGTAAGTATATGCTTGAAGAAAAACAGACATGGTGACAACAAGACATCGGTGTAAAAAGTTTCCTACTGAAAATTCAACTTTATAGCTACAAATCACAATGTGAATTCAGACTCGTATTTTTATCTGGAATGTATACTGTAAAATTTGTTGCTTAAGTTTTTCAATGTTGAACAAGTTGTATCCATTTTAGACTTATACATCTTATGTACCGTACCTATACCTTGTTTATTCTTAATAACCTCTTTTATTAGTGTGAAAACAAGTTTAGCAGGAGTTAAATTATATATATTTTTTATTTTTCATAAGTTTTACTTATTTTTTAACTTTGAATTACTTTAATGGAAATTATTGAAAGCAAGGGAATTATCAGTAGTGTAAAAAGGGTAGTAAGATTTTTTCTAAATGTGTGCATGAAGAGTGATAATGTTGCAGTTTTTTGTTTTCTGAGTACTTGATTGTACAGTGTGTCTTTGGTTATTAGTAAGAAAAAAATGTTACAAAATGTATGTCTACAATTTCATTTGCTGAAATTTTGTTTCAGTTCCTCATCCTTTTTTTCTTTGTCTGTTTCAGCACCAAGTGGGGATGAACCCATTTTAAGACAGGACTTTGCTAAAGAATTAGGATGTGCAATATCAAACATGTGTGGCTCTTTCGATTCTGACTTTTTCACCCCAGAAGAGGCCCTCAGGGCTGGCCTAGGGCCCATTGACTTTGACGGATTGCAAATACTAACGGAGCCAGACATACCGGTTGTCAGCGACTCTTCGGCGGAAGACTCATTTCATCTGGAAGGATCATAGTGATAAAACAGCTTCTTGACGGAGTGCAAGATTGGTACTTTTTTAAAATCTCACAGAATTTCGTGAGTCGTGTTTACATTCACCTTTTTCACTCATTGTTCTGCTGTTATTACAATGTAATATCTGGACATTTCCATCTCATTTTGAAAAAAAAACGCATTTCTACTATTGAAACAAAACAAAGTGACCTAACCTCCTTACTACTGCTGTGGTTTGTACAGAGTCTTTACCGCTCATAGAGTGTGATGTTGTTATATAAATTGAATTGAGTAAAACTACTGAAGCCAATTGCCAAGTTGTGGCACGTGTACATATCGGGTAATGCTGTGGATCGTACGACGGAAAGCGAGAGTGGAGGGTGAACCTGCAGTTTGCTCCAGTATTACTTTACGATTCTGAATACCATAAAATGGCCTCAAATCATTGTGTATATTGAACTCATGTGTACAAATTCATACCATTTCGAGAGAAATTTGGATAACATACTGTAATTATGCATGTCATACCCCATTCTGTTATAGTGTTGGTGTTTTTGGAGTTTTGTTTATAAGACATTAACATTTCTATTTGCTCATTTAAGTTTTTGTGTTCTAGCATGATTTTGTGATATCAGTACTGTAATTCATTGTTAAAACTCATTTTAAATTTGTCGAGTCATATTTGCATTAAAGTAAAATTAATTTTTGACTTAGTTTTAAGTTTGTTTAATGTTTTAGTTAGAGGCTAAAAATTATCTCTGTATGAAGGAAAAACCGAACGTCTTTTTAGTTATCAGTTATGGCTATAAGTCTTTTAGTAAGAATAAGTGGACTTCTCATGCAGTGGAAAAAACTGCATGGGTGAAATTTTTTTTTTAAAATTATGTTTATTTTCAAGGACCTAAGATGCAAATATGTTGCATTAATTTGTTTAATAATTCTTTCCCTTTTTTTTTCCATTCTCTTTTGAGTAGTATTTAATATTTGTTGCTTCTCACTACATGGCGTTTAATATGAAAAGTGCCTTTTTATTCTGACTGTTGCACAAAGCACAATCAATACTAAAAATTGAAATGCAAATTTTTAATATGCAGTTTTGATGTTGTGCAAAGCTATATAAGGTCTTGCTGACATGTATTGAAACTTTTTTTTTCTGTTCCTTTTTTTAATTGGGGAAAAATATTACTAGTCAGCCTGCTGTTATTAACTTCTTAAAACTCCTTTTGTTTTAGAACCAATGTTTTAATATTATTTTAATCTGAAACACTTAGAAGGCATTTAGGATTTCCTTTTCATATTCAAACACATAGCTTGAAATTTTCATTTTAACAAGGTGCTTTTTCTTTGAAATATTACAATATTTGAAATTTAAGTTGGTGTTTACAGACTTTTTTTTCCCTTTTAAATATTCCTCATAATTTTTATTTAACTCAGAGATAATTTTTATTCTCTTTTTTGAATAATATGCATTTGAACTGCTTTTCTATTTTGAATGTAAATTTAACCTCAGAGCTATACATTTTTAAGCTTATGATGGCATCAGTATTCGAATTTTTCAATATGATCCAATGCTTCTTTTCAGGATAGTTAGAATATATATATTATACATATAAATATTTTACTATATATGTTTTAGAATTTTGTACATTAAATTTTCTTTTTGTAAGTTTCACAGATTAAAGTCAACTCCAAATATGCTTTCTATTAAAATTGCTCTGTAATTTAAAACTAAGACAACAAAGCACATCATTCAATTTTCAAATACAAAATTCACGCAAAACTCTTTTTAACTTTTTTATTTTTTTCAAGCTTTTTCTGCCATATGTTAAAAATAGGTGTTATGACATCTGAAAGATATATCACATATCAAATGTTAACTTTGTGTGTTATAAAAGCTATCAGTGTTCCATGTGCCAAATTTGTAATTTTTTTTCTCTTAATTGTAGATGTGCTTTTACATAGATGGATGTCCTTCCAGTCTTTTATATAGTTTCCTCATTCTTTAATATTAAATTTTTAAGGTTGCTCTTCTTAAGCTGCAATTTTGGCGCTTAAACGTTGTTTATTCCTCTGATATTGCTGCTTTCAAGTCTTTTTCCTTCTGGAAATTAAAATCAAAATGGCGGGTAATATAAGGAACAGAGAAGTTTGTCATGAAAAGATTATTCATACAGTCATTCTTTTTCGATATTATTGACCTCTAAACTCTTGAACTTTCTCTAGTCTAGTAATATGCTTAAGCGGAGTGCTCGAAATTATAACAAAAGCTTGTAAAATGCTTCATAAAGGCAAATTTGTTCCAACAATTTTATAATTAGTCTTTTCATGTTGTTGAAAGAGTCACAACTATGTCTTAACATTTTTTTGAGAAACATAAAAAAATAAATCAATAACTACAAAATCAACGGTTCAGTCTTATTATGCCATTTGAAACTTTCTGGTACATTCTGTTGTGCAAGTTTGTAAAGATAAGATGTTTTTCGGTAGTAAAGACCCTTGCATTCAAAGCATGATTAAATTTTTTTATGATAAATGTTTAAAAATTGTCTAGTACTGTTTCAAAAAGGGTTCTGTTTTCAACAAAAATCAATAATCTTGTGTCGATAGTAAAACATTGGGAGGGTTTTTCAGGGGAAAGTTCATATTTTCATTTTTTTCCATGATTTTTTTTATTGATTCTATAAATTTAATGAAGAACTTTAATATGCTCTGGAAATTGTTAAGTTTCAAATTAGAATGAAAAAATAACTCAGCATGTTATAGTGACATACATTTTTTAGTCATAGAATTCATTTCATTTCTGTAATCATACATGTGATTCTTCAGCCAATTGTCGGAAATCAGCCAATTTGATTGGCAAAACATAGTTCCGTCCTTCTACCGATCTGCATTAAATAATTTCCCAACCTCTCTAAAGTTTTCATTCCATTTAAAATTTCTACGATCTCTAGGCGAAGATAATGGGAGGCGACGGCAATCTGCCCAGCTTTTAAACATTCTTTGCTTGCTTGATTTTGGTTAGAAATTTCAATTTGAAAAAATAAAAAATTAAATAAAATAAAACAGAGTTAGAGAAACCAAAACGATAAAAGTTAAAAATAAAAAATTCTAGGAAAATGTCTTACTAAATGCATCTAATAGCACTTTTGCCCGTTGAATCAACCAGCCAGAACATGTCAAATATTTTCAGCCAAATTGTTTTGAAAGTAATCACATATATGTGTAATTCGTAAAAATTTTTTAATATTTGAATAAATTTTTAATTCAGAAATGTTCTTTTTTCAAATTTGATCACAATTTGTAATGCAAAAATTGTCTAACAGAGCACATATTATGATGAATGCATCTAGAGGACTTTTTTGAGTGATACTGTCACGCCTTTTGGAGCCCTTGGACAAGAGCCATATTGACTAATCGTGGTATGTTTATGTATGTACATATGAGGCTGACCAAATGCTTGCCTTTCAATCTCTTTCATGTGGTCAAACTGTATGAACCAAAACCCCTTCTAGACAAAAGCTCTAGTGGCACAAATATGTATTAATCCTTACTAGAGATTTTCACACTGGTTTTTAAATGAGGGGTCAACCCAGAATATTTTATTTGTGTCCGTTATTGGGAATTTTGTGAAAAGGTATTCAATTTTACAAAAATTAGTTTTATCCAAAACTGAGGACCTGTTTCAATAAAATTTTCTTTTAAAAACATTGAAAAAGTAGTTTAGCATTAACAAGCCCAGAAAAGTGCATATTCACTACATTACATTCATTGTCTATTGCATTTACTTCTTTTTAAGATTAATAAGTGAAGCACTCTTCAAATATTCTGGGATGTTTACTACTTGTTAATAATCTCAGAGAAATATGATTGAAATGTTTTTAGAATTAATAATTGAAATTCAAGCAATACAAATGTGTAGCTTGAATTAATCCCAGAGCTTAAATGTATAAGATGAAAGTATATAATTTTTTTGTCGACTAAATTATACCAATAACTCATCAGTTTTAAGTCTTGGATTTTTGTGAAGATTCCGTTAACGTACCTAATTTCTTTCTACATTGAACCCTGTGAATTCACTTAAACTTAGGGGGGAAAATATATATATAGATAGATAGATAATACAAAGTTATCTATTCTAAAATGAAAGCTCACATTTAACCTCATTAATCTGAAATAATAAAGAATCTTAGTAGTCGAATCAATGAAAGTACGAATTAAACTAAATAAACTATAAATTGAACCACAGCTCATAAACAAAACTCCTGTACGCAGTAAAAATTGTATTTTCAATTCAAGAGATTGAAATATAAAACTGCCATTAGAGAAAAATACAAAATATGGCATACAATAATACATAATTATACTAACCTTTTATTTGCACAGTATGTTGTACATTTAAATGGCTGTCTAGACTAAGTGAAGTCTAGTTCAATAGTGTCAGAATTCCCCGAGGATTTTATTCTAATTAAAACAGTGATTATTTTTTGTGTTCGTTAAGAAATGCAAGGGTCGTTACATACTGAAAAGCAAAAGTTAAAAATCTATTAATCCTTATTCAAAGATACTGATAGCATAATGTTTATTGACATGTCATACATAAAGACAATAGTAGAAACCAAGAAAGGTCATCTGTTATATTGGAAGACATATGTGTGTATACAAGTAATTTTGTTTCAGACTTATGAAAATGTTACGATAAATATTTTGCATGTAATTTGCTTTCTGTACTAGAAAAAGAATGTTTCTTCTTCGTGTTTATCTTTTTCTAATAGAGTGCATTTAAAGAGAGAGATTTCTGGAAGTTAATTGGAATAGTTATCATTATTTTTAAGTCGCTCTTCTTTGTAAATAGTGACTAAAGTATTTTATTGTACTAACTATGATTTCATATGCATTTGGACGTAAGAGCTAAATTGAAAATGAATACACGCATGAATCAAAAGGTATAAAAACACACATTATATGGATTAAATTGTATTAAACTTGTTTGAATTGTATATTGATTTGTTAAAATAAGTTTTGAAACTAAGAGTCTTGATTTTTTTTCCTGATCATTAAATTATATTGCTTTGAATTTGTTCTTGTAGAAATTATTTTTAAATATACAATCATGTTTTGTTTTTATTCATATAGTATATTATGCAATTGAATTTTAAATATATTTTCTTGTTATACTAATGAAGACTTTTAACCGATCTTTTAAAAATCATCAATGAAATTTATAATTCTTCAAAATACTTTACTATTAATGGAACTGTTACATGTGTAAAAATAATGGAAATATATCACTATGTTAATAAACAATTTTATTTTGTTAAAACTGCTGTATTTTTCTGTCTTCATTTATTTGAAGGTACGTTCATGAAGTAACTATTTCATATTTTAAGGATATTTTATATGTGTGCGATCTCATGCTGTGTGTTGGGGGGGGGGGGGCAGAGAAACATGGTTTCCACAGGCTACTTAAATGCTGCTTTTTTGACTCTAGGCGACTTTGGAGACTTTTTTTTTTGAGCACAAACAGGCTAAAAAGCAACTTATTTTCACTGGAGCTACTTTTTTGGAGATTTTTTTTTTTTCCAAAGCAAGTTTTCATTCGAAAATCTTGATTTTATTTATTAATTTGAAACCCATTATTTTTTCTTATTCTTATTTCTTTTTCACCTAAAAAAAGAACATTCCTTTGCCTTTTATTCTGGACAGATCCACTATTATTTTTTAAATAGCAATCAGGGAGGGCCTTAGATTTTGGAATAACCTCTTTGCTACTTTAGCTTTTGGGTAAAAAGTGATTTGCCTAATAGTCTTAGCTACTGAGGAATAGGGGTGGATCTATTTATTTGTTATATGTTGGGGAAAAATCGGCTCGAAGTTTAGTAGATTGAAGGAACTGACTTATTTAAGACTTTCCTTTTAGTGAATTTTAGCAATAAACAGCTGATTAAGTAAAAATTTATTTTTAGATACTTACACTACAGACATCAAGCACGAGCTTAGCCCAAAATTCTACACTGTTAGAGATTTCAATAACTGTGCACATCTTGTAATTTCAATTATTTTGAATAGGGCTGCGACGTCGATGTTTTGGAAACATCGATGTTTTGGCTAAAACATCGATGTTTTTACCATCGATGCTTGAGGGTCGATGTTTTTCCAACATCGATGTTTTGGGTCGATGTTTTTTCGATGTTGATGTTTTATAATCCAGCAAAAAAAGTTTGCTAAAAATATGCAATGAGTAGACATATTAAGAAGTTTTCATCCTTAATCAGAAGTTTCAAAATAATCTCATTGGAAAGTATTTTCCATGATTATTATCGGTGTTTGCTCTCGATGTTTCTAAAATATTTCTAATTTACTTTCGCCTTTTTTTTTTTAATTTAATTAATTTTTTATGTCAATGTTTTATATTTCAGCAAAAGAAGAAAAAAAAAAAATCCCCAAGATATGCGGCCATCGTTAATCAGCCATTACACTATCACTCTCGTTAAAAGACGTTTTTGATAGTTACCATCGATGTTTTGAGGTCGATGTCTTTTAATGATCGCTGTTTTTTTCTTTCGATGTCTGTTTTACCCTTCAGTAAAAAGCAAGAAAAATATGCAATAAAAAAGATTCATCTTTAACAGATGCAATATCTATCGTATTGAAATAATGTTTTTTTTTTTTAAATTATTAACAATGATTTACGGTAAACGATTTTTAAACAACGTTGTTTTTGCTTTACTTTTGAAATTTTTTTCAATAACGGTGTTTTACACTTCAGCAAAAAAAAAATTAATGAAAATATGCGATAAATAAAAATAACACAGTTAATCAGCATTTGCAGTATCTATATCATTAAAAAAAGTTTTATATAATTGACATCGATATCATACGGTTGATGTCTTTCAGGAGACAAAAGATAAATGTAATTGAGTGATATAAAGATGCGCAATGTATTGGGGAGTTACTGTATTACTGTACATTTAAATGTTTAAGCAATTTGTATAAAAAAAGATCGATGTTTTGAAACATCGATATTTGAAAACATCGATGTTTTTTGGTCGATGTATCAACACCATCGATGTCTTAATTTCGATACATCGATGTCTTTAAACATCGATGTTTTGCCTTCGATGTCGCACCCCTAATTTTGAATTTGACAGCTATTTTAACATAAGCTAACTGAAGCATATTATATCCATAGTTCTGTTTTGTTTCAACCTCGACTTTTTTTTTATCGATTGTAATTACTTTTTTGGTGGGAAGTGTACTAAATATTTAGCAAATGAGCTTTTACTTGTTAAATTTTTTTCTTGCAATAAGTATTTTTTCACTTAAAACCTTAATCAGCTTCTTTTTTATTTTATTTTAGTAATTTTTTAAGGGATAGTTTTTTCATAAGCTTCCAGTTGAACACTTGAAATTTGAAAGTTGAAGTAACTCATTAATATTTTTAGAATTTATGATTAAATAGAGGAAAATTATACAAAGTGATGTAAATTAAACAGGGGTATAAGAGGTGTGTTGCTTAAAGTTTTTCTTTATTTTAAAGAACTCATTTATGTGCAATTTTCAAGTTTGTGCAATCTTCTACCTTGCAAAAAATGAGAATCCTTTTGCACAATGTTTGGGAGTTTTTTTTTTTTTTTTTGAGTATCCGTCAAAGCTTTGTTAGAAGACAAGTACATAAAATTTATTCTCATTTTTACTGAAACTTTCATTAAAAAATAAAAAAACCCCGCAATCACTTTAAGCATGATTATTCACTTGCCACAAAAAGTACTGAATCGCTGATTTTGTTTCAAATGTTGTCAAGTTTTGTAATATTAGCATTATATTTCTGATTTTTTTCAAGGAACAAAGAAGTAGTTAACATCATGCACTACTTAGTAAATTAGTTGATATAGGAATTTGAGGTAAAATTTTAGTTTGGGTTAGGAATTGGCTGACAGGAAGGAAACAAAGAGTAGTTGTAAGGGTAATCATTCTAAATGGAGTGAGGTTTTAAGTGGTTCCCCAAGGATCAGTTTTAGGTCCGCTTTTGTTTATTATTTTTATGAATGATATTCATGAAAATGTTTCTGGAAACATGAATTGTTTTGCTGATGACGTCAAAGTTATGGGGGTAGGGGGTTGTAGTGTAGAAAATGATGAACAAGCAAATCAGCTGCCAGATTATTTGGATCATATTACTAAGTAGGCAGACAAGTGGGGTATGGCAGTAAATGTTGGGAAATGTCAAGTGCTGCATTTAGGTCATGGGAATAAGCATACAAGCTATTATTTACGGGGTTCAGTCATTAGTAAGTCAGAAAATGTTATGGATCTAGGTGTCTTAATAAATCAAGACTTCAAGTTTAGTCAACAGTGCAGCATAGCTAGTAACAAAGCCAATAGGATGCTTGGGTTTATAAATAGATCTATTTCAAACAAATCTAAGAAGGTTCTTCTGCCTTTATATAGAAGTTTGGTAAGACCTCATTTAAAATATGATGTTCAGTTTTGGCTTCCTTATCTTAAGAAAGATATTAATTTATTGGAAAGAGTACAAAGGAGGGTAATGGATTTTCTAAGTAAATGGATTTTCTAATTTAGACTATGATTAGTGTAGTTAGACTATAATTCAGACTTAGAATGCTCAACATGTATAGTCTTGAGCAAAGGAGAACCAGAGGGGACATGATTCAGTTGTTTAAATTTATCAAAATGAAAGATGTTATAGGGTTAAATTTTTGCACGGAAAGCAGGACAAGGGGTCATTGTTATAAGCTGTTTAAATCTCGGGCTAACCTGAAAATTCGAAAAAATTACTATTTTAGCAGGGTAGTGGGAACTTGGAATAGTTTACAAGAAGAGGCGGTAAGGAGCAAGGGAGTAGATGGTTTTAAGAGGGCCATTGAGTTTCATTAGGGTCTATAATTTGACTAAGACCAGCCCTGTTGGGCCTGCAGCCTGTTGCTGGTTGTCACATTTGTATTTGTATTATGATTAAGATCTCTATTTCTCCGTTTCAGACTTCCATCACAAGTCCTCCCTCACACCATTGCATGTTGCAGAACCAACATGTGGAGTTAGGGCCGTATTGAAGTAGTGGGTTTTTAGGGTTCAAACCACTTCCGAAATTTTTCAAAACTATAAAAAAAAAATCCTTTTTAAATTTTCTCACTGAAAAAATTATTATCGCTGTTTTGTTTTAATTTTCTTATTTACTTTGGAACTGCAATTAAAAAATGAAATTATATCATTATTGAATATTCTGCAAATTAAGTGTTTTTTCTGCAGTAATTATTTTTATTGTAGTTATTGCAAACATATCTTAACAGTACACCTTTCCCTGCAAATTTTTAATACCACTAAAAAAACTCCAAAATTCTTCAAATTAGGAAGTACTAAACTCTATTTTTAACACATCTTACAAGTGTCGCGAAATAGAAATTTTCAAAGTACTCCTTCAAATGCGCGTATATGAGTAAATTCAGATTTTTTTTTCTTCATTGAAAATATGAGTCTTTTTTTTATTCCATTTTTCATGTTAATACCCTTTTAACCACTGCTGTAACAAAAATCAACAGAATATAGAATATGAAATCAAATTTTATTGACTTTATAGATTTTACGAGAAATAAGTTTGGTAAAACCCTCCCCGAAATTAAGTTCTGGTTACGGCCCGTGTGGCATTATAATCATCCAGATTGCGAATCATATCAGCACATAAAGTGCTGATATCAGTTTGACTCCAGAGTGAAATAAAAAAAGAAGTATCTTAGGTTAGGGGAGAAAAAAATTAAAAAATGTTGAAACAAAAGAAAGTGAGCCAAAAAAAAAAAAAAAAAAGCTGAACCGAAAAGGGTAGTCAAGCAATTAGAGGAAAAAACCAAATTAGTATCAAGTTTCTGGCAAAAGTACTGCTGTACTTTCAAGGTCCTAGTTAATGTGTAACTAGTTCTTGCAACAAAAGACCTAGTAATTTTTTTTCACTAACAATATTGCTTTATTTAATAAGTTTTGGCAAAAGTTTTTTCGGTAATTGCAGATTCAGTGTAAATTCTTCAGCAAAACAGATAAGCACTTTTTACAAATGTTAAATTTTCAGCTGAACAGTTTATTTCTTACTTCATTTATCTGATCATGAATACTGTTTTCTAGAAACTTTTTCAATTTGTGGGACTACTTTTTTTTTTTTTTGCAACTTTTTTAATTCTGGGACTACTTTTTTGCAACTTTTTTATACATTTTTGGCTACTTTTTTAATGAATTTTTCCTGTGGCAACTCAGCAACTGTCTCCCCTTAAATCCTAAACTTTTTACTATACTAAACTAAAACTTATATCCCCCCCCCCGAAATACACCTTTTCCTCATGTTTTTAGACAATTATCTCCATTTTATATTATTTCCCCATAGATATGGGGGATAAAATTTATGCGAAATAGAGAACATTGTAATTGAATCGTTTAATCCAGAAACCGCTCAAGCGACAAACACTATAAGTTCGAAAACATATTTTTAGCGTTATTTACAAAAAATTCGATTAGAATTTCAGTACTGTCGTCCGCGCTTAATCGGGTAACATACAAACGAATACATCGCTTATACCAGTGGTTCTCAACCTTTTTTGAGCTACCGCCCCCTTCAGGATTGAAAATGTTTTCAACGCCCCCTTTGCGGAACGACGTGAAACTCGAAGAGGGGGAGGAGATAAAGCAGTTCTCTGCTCGACCAGTTTAGCTCTAAAATTATGCCCACACTGATAGTTTAAAAATTACTGCAAAATCAAAAGACTTATGCTCAAAAAGTTTTTTCTTCTTTTTGTTAGATAATATTTTTAGAAAACGGGCAATTGTTTTCCTCTTAAAAGCTGTGTCAGAAAACAATCAAGTGCTAACCTTGAGTTCATTAAAGGAGTGACCAATTTTGAACTTATATAAGAACAACACGGTTTGAAACAAAAACCGTCGTTTTTAGAATTTTTATTTGAAAACCATCTTAATATATAAAAATTACGTGTCCCTGTGTTTGTGGCCAATGGAATGGACTCCTCAGCTACTGAACCGATTTTAACCAAATTTTGCCCGCAGTTTCAGTTTGGTCCAACTTAAATGATAGGATAGTTTTTATCTCAATTTAGGACCGCAATATATTTTTTATTGCAAATTATCTATTTAGCTACCAGCTTTTCTGTATTCTTGGCTAAGCCTTTTTACTAAGCTTTTTTTGGCACCTCCATGGCTGAGCGACATAAAGCTCACGTTCTGGCAGCTTCCGGAGCGCAGTAAACAGGTTGTAAGTTAGCGGTGCGTTGAGTGTTATTTGACTTTTTTGTGAAGTAAATTATAAACAAACGCGTTACTTCCCTTGAAATTTATATGTGACTAGCAGTACCCGCACGGCTTTGCCCGTGGTATAAAAAGAAAAGTTCATTTGTAAAATAATTGATATAGCAGAAAAAACACTATTTTAGTTACAATTCAACTATAATTCCTTCAAAGTATGATATAAAAATCTGGTATGGACTCCACACTACTTCCTTTTATGTGTAAATTTCTTAGTAGATGCCTTAAGTGTTAAAATAGTGCTTGGAGTGAGCAAGATTACAGTTCAAACATTTACATCCCTAGTTTGCCACGAAACAATGAAAAAAAATGTTTTACAATGATTAATCTACTAAATATCGCCGACTTTAACACCATCCAGTGGATTTTTCGGAAAATATCGCCTATAGCGCCAAATTGAAACCAAATCAGAAAACAAATTTGCCACATTTGTCGCCAACTTGGCGATATGTCGCTGAATTGGCGTCAAAAGCTTGGCGACCAAAAGCTTGGCGATAGATCGCCAAGTGGTCGCGACAATTTATATCACTTTTGTCTGCATTGAAATAAACACTGATTTACCCCATAAAAGGGGTAAAACACCCCCTTGGGGACATTCAAATGCAACAGAACCAACTCACAGAAACCAACAGACATCTTACCAAAGTTTAAAAGAAGAAGAAAGTTTTCTTACCTAACTTCAAAAACAAAATAACACATTTTCCGAAATGACACGCTTTAGAAAGAACGTTGAAATATCGCAATTTATACGATATTATTGAAGGTTCTTGGCGCTATTTAAAAAGTCGCCAATTTAGTAGCTAATTTGGGATACCTTGGATAATTCTGAACCCCTATCCCTTCCATAAATAAAGAAACTTACGTATTATCACTTTTGTGAAAGAGAAATTGTCGCCAAATGTTGAGGTATTCTCTATGAAGCTGATTACTTTTTGGCAATCTGAAATCAATTTGAATATTATATTTGGCGCTAAAAGTACACCATTTCTTAAGGCGTTAAAATAATTTCCAACATTGCGGAATATCATAGCAAATAGTATGGACATGAAAACGAACTATTGATTGGATGTTTGGCGAGAAAATATAGTAACATACTTTGATTGAAAACAGCAATAGGTATAAAGAACAAAATAGTGTTCGTC